>CBVK0100413564.1:0-19540 GCA_900067695.1 Picea abies
GTGCTTTCTTCAACCTGTCTACTGTACTAAGACAATGCAATATCTTGACAGAAGGTTAGGTTAGAGGATGAGCTTTATGATCAACTTTTAATCCTTCTAATAATTTGATCATAGCTTCAACATGCAACACTGATCAAGATAATGTCATGACAAATAAATGCATATCAGAATAATCACACATGGGTTGCATCATTCCTTTGAATGTGTTAGATCTTGAGATCCTTCTAGATCTATGGCAATAGATCCCTTCTCTTGCAAATACTCTTTAAAGTTTAACCATTTAAACATATTTGAGTACATACCTCTGATAGCATTTGCAGGTGGTGGCACCATCTGACAGCAACAGTAATTATTACCAACTCTTTAAAAACTTCAAGGGCGACTGCCACTGGTAGTATGGTTGCTACTGCAACTGGTACTGCAATTGTAACTAGTTTTGAGACTGCAACTGCAACTGCAACTAGTTCTGAGACTACAACTGCAACTGCGACTTAGGTTTTTATGAGGAAACCCTAATTTTTCAAACTTCGAATTTTGAAATTCTGATCCAGGGGATATATGCGTTGAGCTGGGGTGAGTTAGCTGGTGTAGTCAGATTTATGAAAATCCAACTTTTACCGCCTCAAACTTGATCTGCATATTTCTGGACTGGTGCTTCTGGTTTTCTGGTACTTCTGGCACTCTGGTACTTCTGGTTTTCTGGTACTTCTGGTACTTCTGGTACTCTGGTTTCTGGTACTTTGTGAAACTAGGGTTTCACTTTTCAGAAGATCTAGCCACTGAAAAGGTGTGCTGAAGGTGCCAAAATGATCCTTGGGGGAGGGTGAACTTTTCTAGATGGTTTTGGAGCTAAAAATCTTCATCATCAAAACCCCTAATTTTCATGTACGATAACAGTGACGTTTTTCACTTGTGAAAGATGTTTCCTTCGAATTGGATCTGATTTCATGTTAATGTTTAAGATATTATTATAGATGTTTTCATTTCATTAGATAACAATAGCATAATCCAAGATCACTCTGAAATACACAATCACAAGAGACACAACATTTATCCTGGGAAACCCTCTAGGGGAAGAAAACCTAACAAAACTTCCTTAATATAGATAGCCAATACAATGACAAGAGATCTCTTATGCTAATACAGAAAGTCCTCTCCTAGATATGCGCCACTCTCTCTCTCCTTCTTCTCTGGCAACAGATTTGAACTTGCCTCTCAAAATGAGCAAGTGAGTTATTTCTAAGTGAGGCGCTAACCTCCTTTATTTATACAAGTTTGGCATGTGTGAAGTGTCTCTTCACTAGCAGGGCTGACTTCTCAAACTAGGTGGGTAAACCCACCTTTGTTATATATCTAGGCCTTTTTAATATCTACTGGGGCCAACTTCTTATTCTTCCTATTACAATTGTTTTTTGACCAATCCACAATAGGGGATTTGGTCCTACTACAATAACGAACATGATCAATCCACAATAGGGATTGATCCTATGAATAATATATCAACAATAATAGGAATACTCTTTGCAGTTACATTATTTCAACACAATCAACACCGAAAGGTCATAGTAGAGGGAGATTCTCATATTATCATCCAACTCATCACCAAAATCCTTCATGGAAAACATCCACTGCGAATCTCTCCTAGTTGGAGGCTTTCAGGACTTTTGGAAGACTTTGGAGCTATCGTCCACCCCAACGTCACCATAATCCCTTCTCATGTGAAATGAGAAGTAAACAAAGTAGCGGATTGCCTGGAGAATGTGGGAGTTGAGACCAAGTCAGAACTCATACACTGGCGAGCCAATCTATATGATGATACAGATCTCTTGAGGCACTACAGAGACCTTGCTAGAAGAGATGCCTCAACCCTGGATGGGGTGACACGTCATGCAACATTGCCATTCGGCATAGCATGGAGACAAGGTTTAAATGTGGCATGATGCTCCCCATCTATTCAACATTAACGATGAGAGCAGGCCATTATAGCCAACCTCCATATGAGCGACTTCTCCCTCGCGTGAAAGTGCCGGCACTGCAAGCATTAAGTATGGATGAGTTAAAGAGAAGCCAGGTGCAGTCGTCCCAAAAAAAGATGAAAGCAAAGAGGTCTGGACGCAGTCGGCTCATTCTTGCTCTGAAACTCCTCACCGACTATAAGCTCTGGTGTGTTTTTCTTGGTGTCCTGTCTTATACTCACTCCTCCTCCACTATGTCTAGGGAGTGAGGCAAGCCTCGCTGCGGGTCGGCTTGGCACACCTATGCTACGCATCGATAGAGGAGGCAGCATATGGAATGAGCACTCTCGGTGGAAAACTCTATCCTTCGGAAAAGAGCGAGGGTCACCCGTATCAAACTCCATGCACCCATAATTGAGTCTGCGATGGAGAAGAGAGCTCAGACCCCACCAGTTCTGGATAATTGGCAGCCCACAGAAATTAAGCGAGAAGAAAATCCTCCAACTGTGCATGAAACTCAAGCTGGAAGCAGCTTGAGGGGAAAGATTGAAGAGGATTTCCCAACCTACTACATAGAGGAAATACCATGCCCGGAAAACACCTCGACTACCCTAGAGCCTCAAGCAAGAGACAAGACAAGGGGGAGGCTCTGTGAGGATATCCCAACATGCTATGTCGAGGAAGTGCCTTACATGGATGAGGTATCGTAGAGGACCTGTGCGGTAAAGGTGCACCACATAGACATCATAGCCATGGGCAAAGACGAGGCCAGCACAGAAGAAAAGAAGGGTACCTCAGGTGAGGCAGACACAAAAGGAATGCATGCACCACTCCTTCGTGCAACACACCTGGATATAGTGTTTGAACTCCGAGGAAAAATGGTAGACCAAGAGCACAGAGACATCCTCATGGGACAACATTTGGATATGCTTTTGGATGCTTATTCCAATGCCCCAACAAATCGAAAATGTCCAACGTGCACCCAACCGTTTGTCATTCAGGCCAAAGCAACATGGCAAGAGGACGAGGACGATAGGTCACCGGGTATTTGAGCTTGTCTTTTTTAGTCTGGTTTTCAATCTTGTTTTTCAGAGTTAAGACGATATATTTCCATCTGTCCTGGTTTCCTTCGGGAAGGACAGATGGCGAAACAATATTTTGGCTTCTTTTCCTAGAAACAACATACTTGCCCCAAATTGTGCTGGTTTCTAGTAAAATGGCGGCACATTTGGTGGCAACAGTAACGCTGTATCTCTGTATTTTTACAATATAATATAGCAAGTAACACCTTTTTTACTTAAAAAAATAAAATAAAAAATAAGATGGGTTACAAAATACAGGTGAGATTTTTTGCCAGAATGATTGCGATTTGGCCTGCCGCCGACCAATAAAAAGCATGTACAATGATGAAGCTTGTTGACAGTCTTCTTGAAAATCAAATCCTTTATTCGTAAAAAACAACAAGTTGAATATCAATTTCAACTCTTGGACTTAATTGGTGTTGCCAACTAGATCTATCCTAGTTTTTTGAATAACTTGCCTCTTCTAGATATGGCCTGCTTGAAATGGCTGGTTATTCAACATTCCATTCTTTGTTAAGTATTAATTTCCCTTTGCCATCGAAAACTTGGGGTTTAAGATGATTTCCTTGTAATGTTCCTGACCATTAAAATCCGAGACAACTTAGAAATGCAATTCATGCCCAATTCAAAGTCGAGGGATTCGTTTTATGTGACATCAATTATGGGATAGGAAAAAAATTCGAGTATGTTGTGATTTCTATTCTCCCTATATTCGATCATTTGTTTGGTTGAAAATCCTGCCTGAAGATTTGTATGTTGAACTTCTTTGTGTTATTACAGTATATTGGAAGGAGCATCCAAGCCAGCTGCAAAATGTTCTTCTGTTGAAGTACATGACTTCTTCCGAAAAAACAGGTCTGGCAAGTGTATCAAATGCTGCAGATCGCATCAGAATATATCTTTTGTCATAGTGGTGGTAGACATGGTGGCCCACAGAAAGGTATGGAATGTTCGGAGGTGACGCCAAATATGTGGAGTCTATAACTACATCCAGAGGGCAACAAACAAACTTTGACAAAGAACATGGCTTTCTTTCAAGTCTGTTACCACACCCAGAAGGAGCTCAACAAACTTTGAAATATAAACTTTTGTATTTATAATATGTCTTTTTATCCACCCATACAGTTTTTGCTACCTGCTTCTGGGTACATTCACGAATGGAGTGATCTTTTGCGTCATTTATGAACATCAAAGACCATTTTTCAAGCCACAGTAAGTGCGACACCCCTGACAAAGATAAATTCTTGTGTGCGCTGCAGAATTCGATACACTTGCCAAATCTGTGTTGTTGGAAGAAACTATATACTTCAACGAAGAAGTATTTTGCACATGACCTGAAAATCCATTCCAAATCCCAGCAAGAAAACAAAGAAGATCAACAAACAAATCTCCAGGCAGACTTTTCAACCAACCAAGGCATCAAATATAGGGAGAACACCAACCCGAAGATACTTGTTCTTTTTTTTCTCCCTATTTGAGTTTCTGTTGGATAACATAGTTTTTTTTTGGCTCAAAGCTCACTCTTCTTTCATTTGGGCCTCAATCACATCTCTAAGTTGTCTTACATGTCCATGAATAGGAACATTAGAACGAAGGCACCCTAAAGCCCAACTCTTTGATGATAGAGAGAAATGGAAATAAGTATTTAAAATCAACGATGGATGATGACAATATGATCTTCCATAGATTTTGGTTTACTTCGTTTTAATGATAGATGATCTTGATATTTTTTCTTATTAATGCCAATATTTTCGAATATGTACGCTGAATAGTGACTAATAACATGTATTAACATTCCCATATCCGAGCAGATTCTCAAATCTGACATCTAACATATGCGCAATATTAAAGAGGGACATGCTGTCAAGGCCTCTATGGGTGACATGTTCATGGATGGCAACGAGGTAGTACAATATTGCACTGTTACTATGATGAAGCCTTTAAAAAACTAAAAGAGACAATATTTTTTTTATTTTTTTTGCAAATTCAAAATGCAGGGAAAAGAAATTACCAGATCCCATAATATTCGCCTGTCTATTCATTTTAATGGGAGATGTCCTCGATCTTTATGCTTATTAAATCCAATCTTTTCAAACCTGTATGGTTGGTTGTGACTTTTGAAAGCATAATTAATGTCTATTGGGAAGGGCGGAAGGTAGCAGGGATGGAGGGGAGAGACAAATGATTTTAAAATTTTCTGAACTCGGAAAGGCGTCAACCCGCCAAAATTTGAAAAATCAACTAAGTATGGAAAGGTAGGTCGGATAGACAAACTCATCGTAGGCAGAGACATGACAATATGTACATTGAATAATGACTAATAGCATGTATTAACATTCCCATATCCGAGCAGATTCTCAAATCTGACATCTAACATATGCAAAATATTAAAGAGGGACACAACGTCAAGGCCTCTATGGGTGACACACTCATGGATGGCAGGGAGGTAGTACAATATTGCACTGTTACTATGATGAAGCCTTTAAAAAACTAAAAGAGCAATTTTTTTAATTTTTTTTTTACAAATTCAAAATGCAGACAAAAGAAATTACCAGATCCCATAATATTCGCCTATCTATTCATTTTAATGGGAGATGTCCTTGATATTTCCACTTATTAAAGCCAATATTTTCGAACCTGTCTGGTCGGTTGTGACTTTTGAAAGAATAATTAATGTCTATTGGGAAGGGCGGAAGGTAGCGGGGATGGAGGGGAGCGACAAATGATTTTAAAGTTTTCTGAACCCAGAAAGGAGTCAACCCGCCAAACTTTGAAAACTTGACTAAGTATGGAAAGGTAGGTCAAATAGACAAACTCATCATAGGCAGAGGCACGGTTGCGAGTTCGAGGAGTGCGGGGTTGAATTATAGAACATGAAAGTTCTGGGTGCAAGATGTATACACCGAACATGAGCTACCATAGTTTGATAACACCTATCCATGAAGCCATGTTCATAAAATTGGCTAAGTA
Source organism: Picea abies (assembly GCA_900067695.1). Lineage (NCBI taxonomy): Eukaryota > Viridiplantae > Streptophyta > Pinopsida > Pinales > Pinaceae > Picea > Picea abies. The sequence goes on from CBVK0100413564.1 coordinate 6,008, forward strand.
TGAAACCAAACGACGGTCTGTCGGAATCATGATGTGAAGATATAGATGGAGATAACGATTTGTCAGCTCGCCACAATAGGAACCCACGAGCATAGAAATGTGAGAAAGTATAGAACTAGAAACACATAATAGAACATAAGAACAAAAGGTAAAAAATGGGAAATTTTACAAGAGGAAAAAAAACGGGAGAGAACAACTATATCGCCCAGACAAAAAAACTTACTCTCATAACAATGAAACCATACTAAGACATAAACCATGGAAAAAGCATCGCCATCTATGAAATATAGTTGGAGGTCGACAGACTCTAGTTGAAGGCATAAGAGATGCAATTTACATCGACTACAAAATTTTGTATGTTATTTTATCTTAATAGCATTTTATGGGGAGTCAAATGCAAAACAATGTAACAACAGATCCAACTGCAGATGCAACACCCCAACATTGCAAACCTTAGGCAAACAAGAGCAAGCAACAAATACCAACCAAGTTAAGAAGCACCAAAAGGCCCAACTACAGTCGCAGGACCCGATCGCCCAGACAACAAAACTTACTCTCATAACTATGAAACCATAGTAAGACATAAACCATGGAAAAAGCATCACCAGCTATGAAATATAGTTGGAGGCCAATAGACTCTGGTTGAAGGCGTAAGAGATGCAATTTACATCGACTGCAAAATTTTGTATGTTATTTTATCTTAATAGTATTTTATGGGGAGACAACTACATAACAATGTAACAACATATCCAATTGCAGATGCAACACCCCAACATTGCAAACCTTAGGCAAACAAGAGCAAGCAACAAATAAAAACCCAGTTAAGAAGCACCAAAAGGCTCAATTGCAGCCATAGGACCCGAACCCTGCAAAGTCGAATCAAACAACAATAAACAACATCCAGGGAACAAAGAAGCAAGAAACAACTAGTCCACCAGGAATTCTGCAGTTCCAATGGCGGTTGCAGAACCCCAAATGTGAAAATTGCTACAAGACGAACATGCAAACAAGAACAACAACAACCGACAAATAATAAATCAATGGAGATGCAAGAAGCAAGCATGAACCAATGAACCAACAATGGCGGTGAATCACAATATTACCCAAATTGACTGTAGAGAACATTGCAAATAAAATAAAAAAACGGAAGAAAATGTATTGTAAGTAAACATTCAACGTTGCCAAGCCTGTTTGGTAAACATTTAAGTCTGTCATAAATGCTCTGTAAACATTTAAGAAAAAATGCAATGTGGTAGATCTCTGACATACAATTCTTTTTTTATTATAATTTATGTAGCAATAATTTGAACAGTAGATAATGTATTCGAAGGACAAACTTTGGATATGCTAGCATATCAAACATTGGGATAAATTTAGCTAGCAGAAAATGCTAAGACAAACATTTGAACTAATACTAGCATTAATCCACCTTCAAGCAATGCATAAGAAAAATATATGATTCAAAAAGACTGTAGACGATGAAAAAGTTTGGATATGCTAACATATAAAACATTGGGAATAGCGAAGCCAAAAATAAGACCTCCAATCTGTTATCCAATCAGATCACTACATATATGGTACTTTTTATTATATAAAATTCAATGTTTTTAGTTCGCTAGCTCCAACAATAGATATTATGCAAAATTTGTGGTCAAAGGACAAATTAATGTGAGGTCAATGAATTATCGATCACTATAGTTCATCTATGCCTACGACAGGGACTAATAAGGCAACCCTACCATTCCATTCATACCAGGTATTTAATTTAATAAAATCATATGATAATAAAAAAAATAAAAGTTATTTAATAAAATCATATGATAATAAAAAAATAAAAGTTGATCTTTCAAACCACTAAAGATATAACTATTGTTAAAGAGACAATATATCAAAATGTGCATTGACTTTAATGAATTAACACATTTTCTTGAGGTTTGGTTAGGTTTTTAAAGTTACTTCACATTTTTTTTCACTTTCAGCTAAATTAATTAGAAAAAGTTTCATTATTTATTAAAATAGTGAAAAGTTAAAAAAATCATCACAAAATATTTTGAAAAAATAATTTATTATTAATAAAAAATAATCTAAAATTATATAGTTGATAACACACGAATTCTCTTATTCAATGTTAAGATATGAAAATTGTCTCTCCCTCTTGGTACGAGCTCTGTTAGGGTTTGATAGTCATGAAAGCTAGGGTTTGACAGTCATGGTCTCAACAGAGTACAAAATGGTTACCAAAGGGGGTGGGAATGACACCCCATCATACACGCAGGTAGTGGTGGATAGGGGGAAAGGTCCACGGGGCGTTGGTTTCAAAGAACCACTGACGAGCACCTCGGGATCAAGATCGGAAAAGAACTAGGAGAGAAACCAGGAAAAAAGGGACTGTGTGGGGGAGGAAACCAGAGAAACCCAGAAGGTTGCGCAAGAAACAAGAAACTCTAGTGGGGCAGAGGGGTGCAACCCATGAAAATATAAAACAACAATAATACCCAAGGTTATACTGGAAGACCCACAAACGCAACTCTATCAGGACCAGATGAAGACACATGCACTAATCTGCAAGTTCATGGGGTTGTGGCCCATAGAAAGAACGTTGCACAATTGGATAAAATATCAATGGAAGCCAAGTGGAGAGGTGGAACTCCACTTGGGTTCGAAAGAATTCTTCACAATAGTCTCCATGAACCTGGAGGACAAGGATAAAGTCTTTGAGGGGGGGGCATATTTCCATGCCTCAGCAAGGTTGTACATGTGGCCATGGAAGGAAAACTTCTACCCAGATAAAGAGACCTTTAAAAATGTCCCAGTCTGGCTGAGGTTTTACTCCTTACCACTAGACTACTAGTTGTTGTCCACCTTCGAAGCAATCAGGAAAAAAACTTGGAAAATATTTTAAGACATCGGAAGCAACCCTAAAAGGAAGATATATATCCTATGCAAGGATCTGCATAGAGATGGATGTGTCGGGGGCACTCCCAGAAGCCATAAGCCTGGAATTCAAGGATGAGGAATGGGTACAAAGAATCGACTACGAGAAGATCCCTTTTATATGCAGAAGATGCCATGAACATGGACACTTAATCAGATAATGTCTGCTCAATAAAAAACAAGAAACGAAAAACACCAAAGCATAGCAGGATGAGGACAGGTTTGTTAAACTGAACCACAGAAACAGAGTAAAAAAGAAACCAAACAAATCCCCAACAGAGAGCAACTCGGAAGCTAGGACCAGACCAGAAGGACGGGACAGGGATAACCAAGGGGAAGAAGGAGGAAGGGAAAATACAAAATATAGAGTAGCTAGAGAACAAGCAACACAAGAGAACATTGATATTTCAGGGAATAAGAGAGAACGGGGAGGTTGCGCAAGTCCTATGGAAGGAGGAATTGAAGACGTCAATACCCCAATGCAGGAGGCAAACCGAGATGACACCAAGCGAGGTAGGCATGGAAGATCCTTATCTCAGAGAAATTGTGGAAAGGGAAGTCATAGATCTCTCGAACATACTGGAGCAATGGAAAAAGAAGGGAGTAGACAAAGTGCCAATGGAGAAGCTAGATCGTATTCAATACCTTTTCCTTCTAAGGGAGGAAGAAAAATCCATAGGAATCAAGTGTGTGTACGGTGATATAGGACACCTGGGAATCAAATCAGGCGAGGGAAATCCACAACATTCACCCAAGAAGACGAGGTGGAAGAAAGGTAGGAAATCAAACAGTGTAGCCTTACAAGAACTAGGAGCCCTATTGATAAATTAAGGTAAAATAAAAAAACTATTTCCGAACTCCCCCCCACATGTTTAAATGAATATTATCACATGGAATATAAGAGGCCTAAACAGCCCACGAAAGAAAAGAATACTTTAAAATAGACTAAGGAAGGAACAACCTGACCTCTGTTTCATTCAAGAGACAAAATGCACTGTAGACAAAATGGAAACAATTAGTAAAAAACAATGGTGCAAGTACCAGATGTTGGTTGTCGAAGGCCAACAGATGACAGGCGATATACTCACCTTATGGACCCCACAATCACTGAACCTACTAGCAACTGAATCTACGAGACATACACTCTCGGTTAACATGCAAATCATAGGTAACACCAAGGAAATTCTATGCACCAATGTATATGGTCCCCAGAGGGTGGAGGAAAAAAGGAGAATTCTCGTAGACCTAGAAAATCTAAAGGCCAGATCCCGCAACCTCCACTGGATCTTGGCAAGCGATTTCAACATAATCACAACACTTGCAGAGAAAAAAGGGGGCACTAGGAGACTGGACAAAGATGCGGAGGAATTCTCAGCTTTCATTGATGCAATGGAAATGGTAGACATCCGAAACAACAATGTCCAGTTCACCTGGAATAACAAACAAAGTAATCACTACCAAGTAGATACAAGGCCAGATAGATTCCTAGTGTCGGAATCCATCATTATGCAGGGACTAACTTTAGATTGCAACATCCTGCCATGCGGGGGTTCAGATCATTGGCCAGTCCAATTGGAAGCAAACTTCCAAACCACTCCGAAGAAAAAACCTTTTAGATTCGAGAAATTATGGATCGAACATCCCACCTTCAAGGAGCACATCAAACAATGGTGGTGGGAGGATTTACCAGATCAAGGGACAAGGATGTTCAAACTTTATAAGAGACTCAATTACATCAAACACAAACTCAAAGAGTGGAACAAGAAAATCTTTGGGAACATAAACCAAGAGAAAAAAAATATTGAGGATAGAATGAGGACACTCCAAGAACTCTGGAAATACGAGGGTTACACAGAGGATTAGAAAAGAGAAGAGATCCAAATGAACCAGGAATGGGAAGCAAGATGCCAACAGGATGAAACTCTCTGGCGCCAAAAGTCCAGAATTAGGTGGCTAAAGGAAGGGGAGAGAAATACCAATTTTTTTCATAGAACCACCATTGCAAGAAGAACCCACAACAAAATCCTAAAAATTAGGGATTAGGATGGGATCGAAAGAGGATCTCACAAGGAAATTGAAAATACATTGATTAACCACTTCCAGAGGATAGCCCAGGAACCCAACCAAGACAGGACTAAGGCCATACAAAGGATAACTCAACACATCCCCAAGTTGGTCACAGAGGAACAAAATTTCAATCTAAACAAACCCATAACAAAGGAGAAAATCGACCAAGTGGTCTAGGAGATGCCCAATGGAAAGGCCCCAGACCCAGATGGCTTCACAATGGAATTTTTCAAAGCCTGCTGGGAAGTGGTTAAAAATGATGTTTATGGGGTGGTGGAAGACTCCAGATGTTCTAACTCCATATTGAAAGCATTAAATGCCACAATGATCACTCTAATCCCAAAATAAAATGAAGAAAGGACCCCATATCGCTATAGGCCGATAGCTTTATGCAATGTTGTTTACAAGATAATCTCCAAAGTCATAGCCAATAGACTAAAACCACTCCTACCCACACTGATTTCATAGGAGCAACCAGGGTTCATAGAAGGAAGACAAATAATGGACAACATCATCCATGCCCATGAACTTATACACATGCTAAAAATCCAAAGGAGAGTGGGATTGATAATCCAACTTGAATTGGCGAAGACTTACGACAAGATTAGCTGGCACTATATGGGCAAAACCTTGGAACCCTTTGGGTTTGAACAACACTGGATCAACTGGATTGTTAATCTAGTCTCAACGAAAATCTACTCGCTCCGAATTAATGGAGCCGCCCCTGCAAAACCCTTCTGGCCTTCAAGAGGCATCAAACAAGGGGACCATTGTCCCCCTTTATTTTCATTATGATGATGGAAGGGCTCAATAGAAGCATAAAAAGCGCAACTACAAGAGGGGAACTAAAAGGAATCAAACCCTTCGAAGACTATCCAACCTCCACACACCAAAAATTTGTTGATGACACCCTTCTCCATGGCACACCCACGGTCAAGGAAGAAAAAACCTATAAAATAATTTTAGAAGACTTTGGGGAAGTCTCAGGGGCAGAGATAAACCACTCCAAATCAATGATCTATTTCTTCAACATTAATCTTGCAATCCAAATAAACCTAGACAACATTCTCGGGTTTGAACGCAAAATGCTCCCAATGAAATACTTGGGAATCCCCCTGACAGACAAAGCTTGTGTTAAGTACCTAAACCAGATCTGTAAATATACTTCATAAATAACCAAGAATAAACCATAAATCATTCACCATAACATTAACACAAGAAATAGAGAAAACCCTTGAGGTAGGGTAACACCATATATTAATCCTTATGGAAGGATAAAACTCCTCAAGCAATCCTTGCTTGTACAATCACAATATTCTTCACTATGTTTCATTACATTGCCTACACTTCTTTATATAGCTCTCCCTATCTCCTAGGAACCTTCTAGAGAGCCTTCTCACATTTATTACATCCAACTACCATAGTGGGCCTTTATTAATATAGTGGACCTAGTCCACCTTACATTGAATGACCACATTCCCATATATTAATTGACTTCCACTAATAACACATATCTACATTCCCATTGGGTACCTCCCTAGGTATACTACATTCCATCCCCCTTCACATGTTTCGTCCTCGAAACATGAGAAGAAACAATACAATATGATCGACTAAGCAATGTAGACAATTGGTACCAAGTATGACCATCCATCCATCCCAATGGAAGTCGAACATGATGTATGTTATCCCCGTTTTCTAGGGATAGCTAGGAGATCATGTCTTGAAGCCCAACGGTCCTAGACACAGAGTATTGAGAGTAGGATTGACCTGAGCATGGCCCTGGAAGGCCCATCCTTCTTCTTCTTCTCTAGATTTTTCCTATCAGCAGCAACAACTTCCATCACCATCGGCTTGGACTTGCATCAGAGAAGACTCTTGCTCCATGAGGTAATTGGTCCAGGTATCATGGTATGTGTCATGTTTGATCATTATAACTTTCTTATATATGCATCAGGTTCCTTACATTTCTGACGACTTCTTGGATCTTACACTAACCCACTTGACCATTGTTGGGGGGATTAACAGGATGTCCTAGCAAGATGATATCCATGGGTTTTGGTTAGCCGCCAGGGGGGATTTGCATAGCCATCGTCCACTCCCACCATACTATCACTTTACATCTTATTTCCAATACATCCATCCCATTCCCCTAGTCCGACGATTAGGATGAACTTTGAGGGTTATACTTTGTCCCGTGGGAAGAAGGGGCTAAAGGCCCAGGGGGTAAAAGCAACTGGTAAAAGATAAAATCCATAGGAAATAAAACCTAGAGATGCTTCGCCCAGGGATCCCTGAGAAGGCAATAAAATTCCTCTCGACAAGAAACAAAAGGGACCTGAAGAAAATAACAAAAACAAGACCTAACCAAGAGGATGGGAGGTCTCATCACGAGCCGGCCCATTATGTTCATAGGTATCTAGAAGTATGACATTGCCATTATCTAGTCACCACACCAGGGCAATGACCTTTGGTTGCATCGCCAAGGGAAAGGGGGTCTCATCACGAGCTAGCCTTATCATTTCTACAAAAATACCAGTGGGTAACACTGTCAGCTCTGGTCACCATGCCAAGGCAGTGTCCTCTGGTCAGACCTTGAAGTAAAAAGAAAGAAAAAGCAATAAATAAAGAATAAAGGCAATAAAGGGGCTTGGAAAAAGTGCATCCATGACAGGTACAACTCACCTTCTACAAAGGCACCCACGAACAATACTTACCCCTGGTCTTCACTATAACTGGACACTCCTTAGACCATATCACTTCATGTACATGGCTTTACTGATCTTCTGTGGAAAATTTCCCTTTCTTATGGGTACTAGCCCAATAGGTTGTTCTGTCTATTTCTTCGACTTTGTATAGTAGATCAGTGTAATGTCTTTGAGCTATTGGAGGATATGTTAGGGGTTTTATGCATGTATTTGATAAATTTAATGATGAAATATGATTGACATTACTATGATCCCAAGGACTGATGAGCCCATGGAGGGAGAATTTTTTGATGTGCAGGACCATACCTGCCGGATAGGTACCAATGGACCGGTACACATGGGGATATGATTAGCTCGGACCTCCATGGGGATGAAGAGCCCATCAGATGATTGTTGGGATGGCAGAGATAGGACAACGTTATGATGAGCCTTTGCACGAGAAGACAGAAGGACGTTCCACCAAGACACTTTGGCAGAGCCTGGCCTAGGGGGAATCACCCACTGCAGATGGAACGTTTGCCTTTGATGGACAGGACGTCATCCAGCAAAACATGATGTTATCCTGAGCGTGTGGCAATGTGATGGAGCTATTTGGCATGCGTGGTAGCTTGGAGGATCCCTAGAAGGGCCAACGTCTGGCTTCTGGATGCTTGATTTTACCAAAAAGGGCCAACGTCTCCCTCAGAAGGGCTTGACGTCCCTCTTTTTGCTCATATTATGACATTTTTCTAGCAGTTAATGTAAAAACAATGTAAATTTTATAGTCAGCCTTGTCGGCTGTTTTAATGACCTAAATTTTAATTGAAAGGTCATGGATTGGTATAAATAGAGGATGTTTCTCCTCATTTTGAAGATAGCATAACTCACTCTCTTGTGAGAGAGTATTATTTAGCCTTTTGCTTGGTATTTTTGGTGTTCTAAGTGAGGCGCAACTCTTCTTGGAGGATTCTTCTTGGCATATATGGTGTTTCTCTCATGGAAGGTTTACAACTAGGGTTTGACTATGCATTCTTCATGATATGTAAGTGAATTTCTCATGCAAAACTTCTTAAATGAATGGTTGTAGGCTTAATTTCTTACATTTTCTATTATATTGCTAAATCTTGAAACCCTAGGTAGCAAGCACACTAGTAGGTCATTGCTATATGTCCCCATGATTGAGAAATTTGTTTTAGCCATTGATAAAGGAAGATATAGCCTAGTTGTTGCTACACTTATCTCCCTTTTTTTTGAGTTAGCATTAAAGTATAGGTTGAAGAGAGGAGACGTCCTAGGCCTAGTTAATTCTACACCTAGGGTTTTGAAAAGCCTTGCTCCTGCAACACTTTTCTCCCTTAGATCTGTACTTTGACGCTAGCTGTTTTGCCAAGAGTATTTAGAGAAAGAGGAAGGATAATGAGGCCTTGCTTAAGCAACACCAGAATGAGCCTCCTTCCCTTAGGGTTTTGATTCTAGGGCCCTGCCATTGCAGCACCATAGAACCTAACCTTCTAGTCTTTAAATTTTAAATCCTCCTGAGATCTTTTGCCCTTACTTTGAATCCATTTACCCTAAGGCACTTATAGACTTACAACGTTGAGCTTGTAGTGTGTAAAATCATCTTTCAAACTTTCAAATTTTGAAACCCTAACGCCAATAACTAGGGCTTACGTCATACTTGACATGACAACCCTTCTAACTTAGCAATTAATGATGATGTCAAACCTTTATTGAGCTATGTTTGATTGATAATACTATTGGCTTGGTCATTATGTGATAGATATTGATGAATTGGTGATTTTTCATTGGCTAATTAGTAAAACGTTGAACTCATCTTATCTGCTACTTTGCTTATTGAATGAAATCAGATAATTAAGAAGTACTAACCCTTTGAATTTATAACCTGCAAATATACATATAGTGTTGTTATTGTCTTGTTCCGGGAAGGTGTTCTCAACAGGGAATTCACTTCTTTATTGGTTGATTAGCCGGATTATCTGATACTGGTGGTAACCTGCGAGGAGGGATAACCTTAAATTTTGACCTTTTACTCTTTGCCTCTTCAAGCCCCAGGTTACCGGGGACATCTCCCCTTGTCTAACCTCCCTAAACAGAAAGAGCCCCCCATCAAGGTGACATTGGGTGGGGTGGTTCCTATCACGCCAGTTTGACCCTTATCCATTAGACTTATAACCTAAAATACAAATTGCGCGATAACATTTTGGTGTCGTTGCCGGGGAACACTGAGCCAATCTTCCTCAATGACAAATCCTTTGGTAAGCCTTGCCTCGAAGACTTTTCTCTTACAAGCTTACCTGGCGACTCCACTAAGACTTTATTCCCCTATTCTTTGATAGTTTCAGAAAAACTATCTGGTGACTCCACAAACCAAAAGGATGTTCAATAACCCTTCTCTAGCTTTCAGAAGGAAGCCTCCTGCTAATTCTCCTGTTGTCAAGTCACTCTTTGGAAAGAGACTTCCTTTAAACATGTCTACTTCTCAGACCGGGACTACAAACCCAGTCAACAATCAGAGACAATGGTCATCCAATTTGTTCAAGCCTTTAGACATGTCAGCTATACCTGGCTACCCTAGGCAAATGCCACCTAAATATGAGAAGTGGTTGCCTAAGCTTACCGACACTGATGCTACTAGTGCCGAAGAGAATATGAGTAACTTCTGGGCATTTTTTCAGCTTCACCCCATTAGTGATGATGCTGAGGATTTGGTCATGAAGTTATTCTCTGCTACCCTTTATGATGCTGCAAGATGTTGGTATCTTGGCCTGCTTGATGGAAGCATTAAAACCATGGATAGACTCGAACAAATCTTCCTCAGAAGGTGGAGTATCAAAGAAGACCCAAACATGTTTCTCACCCAACTAAATGGCCTTGCTAGGAATGAAAATGAATCCATTCGAGAATTTCATACCAGATTTGAATCATTACTCCAACGAATCCCCCCAAGCCACCATCCGAAAGATGATTACCTTGTTCACATTTATACTAGATCTTTCATTGTCCAATTAGGGTACCTTCTTAGGGACAAAGACCCTTAGTCCATTCAATAATCCCAAGATCTTGCAACAAAGATTGAAGGAAATCTCATTTCATCCAAGATTGAGCCCTTTGCCAACCCTAGGGGGAAAATAGACACCAAGCAGAAAGTGGTACACAATGCTGAGCCTACCTCGGATATTTGCACCAGTATCAGTAAGCTACAAGCTTCAGTGGATAACATCATGAAGAATCAAGAAGAAATTATGAACCGGATTGTAAGACTTGAAAAATCCCAGACCCAGGCACCTAGACCTCCATTCAAAGGGCCATTCCAAAAAGGGAATCAAACTTACAAGCCGAAGAATGAAAATGAAGTCCCAAATACTCTGGCCCCTACAAATGTAGTTGATGAAAACCCTTGGTGCCTGGAATGTAGTGAAGCACATTGGGAGAATGAGTGTCCTTATAACGCCAGCCAGCAGCAAGTCAACAACTTTGTCTTCTTTTCAAGTTTCCCTCAGATAAACATCACTGATGCAGAACATAGACAAGCCCTGAAGGAGGCAGCCAGAGAAGCAAGATTAGCAATAATTAACAACTTGGACCAAGAGTCATGAGAAAAGTTAAAAAAGTAAAAAGTCCAAGTATACCGGAGAAAGAACCCGAAGCAACCTACAAATGATCAGTCGAAATATCTTGAGGTTCTTTCTCCCAAAACACCCAAGCTGATAATATTACCCTTGATTTTGATTTTGAAGGAGCTTTGTCGAAGATGCATGTAAATGTTCCCTTAAAAGAAGCAGTTAAGATCCCTTCTATTAAAGAACGCTTCAATACCTTCTTTTCGGGAACGACTGAGCCTATGGACCCCCCGATTATGCTACAAGCTGACCACTTCATGATCGAGTACAGTGAAAATCCACCTTTCTTCGTGACCCTCATGTGGAACAACACATACCTCAACAATTGCATGCTGGATACAGGTGCTGGTGAAAACATGATGTCTCTTAAAGTCATGCAGCAGATGGGCCTGAAGGTAACTAGCCCTTACAGAAATGTGTGTGGATTTGAATCCAAAGAAATACCCACACATGGTGTTGTTGAAAATGTTGAATTACAGTTGAAATAATTCCCCGAGAAGACAGTTCACATAGACATTATAGTTTTTGATGTCCCGGATGTATGGGGAATGTTGTTGTCTAGGATGTTTGGTGCAATGATAGGTGGGTCCTTTGAGATGGATCTCACCTTTTTGCGGTTGCCTTTGAAAGATGGAACAACGGGATGATTACTCAATGTGCCGATAACTGGAACCGATGTACAAGAGGTTGTTCCTTCTGTAAATGAAGCGCAAAAAGATGTGATACAAACTCTTCAGGAGTATTCTCCAGAAGATATGCCATTTGCTGCAGAATAAGACTTTGACCAAGTTGAGTGGCCCAAGAAAGACGAATATCAACAACTCCTAGATAAATATTAGAACAAAGAGGTAGGGATGGTGAAGATACTAAAAAGACCAAAGGATGAAGAAGATGTGCAGATACATTCGTCCCAACAGGAGGCCTTTACTCTAGAAGCCCACCCACCTCCCTCAATACAATACACCAGGGTTGTTCAAGGAACTAACAAACACAAGATCCGAAAATAAAAGGAGGGGGAGTTGGTATGGATGTGGGATACTCAGAAAGGAGAGCCTACTAATGAAAAGGGAAGTACACAATCATGGCTCGAACCTTTCAAGGTCAGAATGGAATCAGTGGATAACTCATATTACTTGTCCACCTTGGAAGGAAGAAGGTTCCCATTACCCATCAGCGAACGCCTCCTCAAACCCCACCAAGGTGGTGGGACATGACGGTACAGGTAAGTATGAATAGGTAGGCATTTTCATGTATTATACCATTTGCATTTCTTGTTTGTTTCCTTATATGCATTTTGATTGTTTTATTCCATATGTATAGATGTTATATCTTGCGGGGTGGCAATACCACCCCACCTTTTGTTACTGATGTTTATTTTCAAGTGTGAGCAGGTCTACAGGTTTATGCCAGAGATGCTGAGGTTCTCATGCGCTCTATGGTGAGCACATGTCCCTGAGTTGGGGCCAGATGTTATCCCCGTTTTCTAGGGATAACTAGGAGATCATGTCTCGAGGCCGACAGGTCCTAGACATGGAGTACTGAAAGAAGGATTGACCTGAGCATGGCCCTAGAAGGCCCATCCTTCTTCTTCTTAGCCAGATTTGTCCTGTCAGCAGCATCAGCTTCCATCACCATCGGCTTGGACTTGCATCAGAGAAGACTCTTGCTCCATGAGGTAATTGGTCCATGTATCATGGTATGTGTCATGTTTGATCATTATAACTTTCTTATATATGCATTAGGTTCCTTACATTTCTGATGACTGCTTGGATCTTACACTAACCCACTTGACCATTGTTGGGGGGATTAACGGGATGCCCTAGCAAGCTGATATCCATGGGTTTTGGTTACCCACCAGGGGGGATTTGTAGAGCCATCATCCGCTCCCACCATACTATCACTTTACATCTTATTTCCCATACATCCATCCCATTCCCCTAGTCCGGCCATTAGGATGACCTTTGAGGGTTACACTTTGTCCTGTGGGAAGAAGGGGCTAAATGCCCAGGGGGTAAAAGCAACTGGTAAAAGATAAAAGACATAGAAAATAAAACCTAGAGATGCTTTTCCCAGGGATCCCCAAGAAGGCAATAAAAGGCCTCTCGACAAGAAACAAAAGGGACTCGAAGAAAATAACAAAAAAAATACCTAACCAAGAGGATGGGAGGTCTCATCAAGAGCCGACCCATTATGTTCATAGGTAT
>CBVK0100413565.1:0-19540 GCA_900067695.1 Picea abies
GTTGCCCCCTCGAAGAGGCCCATGAACATTGCTTTCTGAATCAAAGTGCTATTTATGTTGTTGTTCTTATATCATTTCTGTGTTCTTGTGGAGATTATGCTGGTTATATTACTGTTATTATACCATTTCTAGCATTTCATTTCTGTTCTGCATACTTTTTATATCTGGTATATTACAGTTAAGCAAAATTGAAGTCGGATAATTCACCTTGACTATGACTGGAGATAGCTCTTGTCCTATTAATCCCTTAGCTACACATGAGATTTATGTTGAGGGTAATATGGAAACTATTGCTGAAACCATATCGATCAATATCTCCAGAACCCCAAGTATCGTGGAGAATGTTTTCATCGGAGTTGACTGTTCCCCCAGAAAGATTCAAATCTACAGATATTTATTTAAAGAATTCCGTGATGTTTTTTCCTGGTCTTATGAGGAAATGCCAGGCATCGATCCAAAAATAGTCGAACATGAAATCACAACTTATCCAGATGCCAAGCCTGTTTGGCAGAAGCTTCGTCCAGTTAATCCCAAGAAAGAAGCAACCATTAAGGTTGAAGTTGAGAAACTGCTAAAAGCAGGTTTATCTATCCTATCCATTTGACCCAATGGGTGTCAAATCCTATGTCGGTCAATAAAAAACAGGGCACGATTGGTGTATGTACATACTTTCATGATTTGAACAAGGCCTGTCCAAAAGATTATTTTCCCACACCATTCATCGACCAAATAATTGATGAATGTGTAGGTTGTGAGGCCTTCTCTTTCATGGATGGTTTTTCAGGGTATAATCAAATACAAATCAAACCCAAAGACTAGCACAAAACGACATTCATTTTTCCATGGGGTACATTTGCATATCGTAAGATACCCTTTGATCTCAGAAATGTTGGAGTGACCTTTCAACAAGACATGTCTTTTTCTTTCCACGATCTCAAGCATATAGTCGAGGCCTATTTAGATGATTTAACATCTCGATCTCACAAGAGAATGGATCATCCCACACACCTCTGACTTATCTTTGAGCGATGTCGCTACTTCCGGATTCGCTTGAATCAAAACAAGTGTAGCTTTTGCATAACATTGTGACGTTTGTTAGGTTTCATAGTGTCAACAATAGGGATAATGGTTGATCCTCTCAAGGTTGAGGCAATAATTGAGTTGCCTCCCCCACACACAATCCTTCAACTTCAGAGTCTACAGGGAAAGGCGAATTTTTTAAGGCGTTTCATCGCCAACTATGCCGAGATCACAAAGGGCTTTATGCACTTACTGAAGAAAGATGTTCCTTTTTATTGGGACGATTTTGCTCAACGCTCTTTTGAAGCATTGAAACATGCCCTCACAACTGCCCCTCTGCTTTGGCCACCTAACTGTAACAAAGATTTCTTATTATACCTAGCTGCAACAGAGTCAACCATCAACACAGTCTTAGTTCAAGAAGATGATTTGTTCTCAGAATATGTGATCTATTACCTAAGCCGAGGCCTAGTCAGACCAGAACTCAATTATTCTCATATCGAAAAACTTGCGTTGGCAGCATTCCATGCTTTTCAACAATTCCTTCATTATGTTCTGTTTCGTAAGACCACCGTCATCGCTATTGTGAATCTGTTTCATTACGTGTTGACACGATGGGTAATAGGTGGGAATATTAGTAGATGGATAGTCGTCCTCTAGGAATTTGACCTAGATTTCGTTTCAGAAAAATCCAAAAAGTCACTGGTCTTCGCAGAACTTATTTCGGAACTTCCGGTTGAGTTAGGTGATGTTATGCCCGAAGAGTCGCCTATCAGAAGAGATATGTTTTTGATCGCATCTTTGGATCCCTGGTACAGAGATATACTTGTCTATCTCTAGACTTTGAAGTGCCCCACCTCTGCTTCTCATGATGCGCGTCGCCGTATACTCCATCAGGCTAAGAATTATCTTATACTCGACGATAGGTTGTATCGGAGAGGTGTAGACTACATCCTACGTCGATGCCTCACTGACAAAGAAGCAGTTATCATGCTTAACAATTTCCATACCAGAGCATGTGGCAGTCATTTGTCTGGGTTGGCAACAACCCAAAATATTTTACGAGTAGGTTAGTTCTGGCCAACACTAATCAAAGATTGTATCGAATCGATCAAGAAGTGCCACCTGTGTGAGATCTTTTCTCGGAAGATGAGGGCACATCCCGCTTCCATGTTTCCTATCATCACATTTGGTCCCTTCACCAAGTGGGGGATTGATTACACTACATGCAACCCTCCTTCAGCTAGGGGCCACCATTATATCATTGTATCTGTAGACTACTTCACAAAGTGGGTTGAAACTATGCCAACATTTAAAGATGATGGGGAGACTACAACTCTCTTTTTATTCAACCAAATAATAGCAAGGTTCGACATCCCGAGAGAGATTGTCACTGACCATGGCAGTCACTTTCAGAACCATATGATGACCTAGTTAACATCAAAGATTGGATTGTGGCAAGAACATTCATCACCCTACTATCCCCAAGAAAATGGTCAGGTGGAAGCTGTAAATAAATCTCTTAATACCATCCTACAGCGAACGATCAACTCAGCCAAGTCAAATTGGCATTTGATTTTATACTTGACATTATGGGCTTACCGGATGTCTATTAAGACTGCAACTAGTTTCTTACCTTTTCAACTCATTTATGGGCTGGAAGTAGTCTTGCCTATCGAATGTCAGATCTCGTCCCTAAAGTTGGCAGTACAATTATTGCCAGACACTTCTCCACTTGAAGAACGATTATTATACCTTGAGCGGCTCAATGAGAAGTGTCCTGATGCGGCCATGGCCAATGAGGCTCACAAACATAAGTTCAAGTGTCAATATGATCGGTCCATTTGTCCTTGGATTTTCTCTGAAGGCGACCTTGTCTTGGTCTATGGCCAAGATAAGGACCCCTTGGGGGCAAGAAAATTCAAACCCATGTGGTTTGGACCTTTCATCATAAAAGAGGTTCTAAAAAAGGGTGCTTATCATCTGATTGACTTTGAGGGAAATTCTTTGGCGGAGCCTAGAAATGGGCTCTACCTCAAGAAGTATTACTCATAAGTAGGTGACCTTGGGTAACTTTTTGTAACATATGTATAGTCTTTATAATATTACTTTCTAGTTTCTTTTAGTATTATGGATGTGTCATTTTTTATGTTATCTTTTGTCACTGTGGCAGATGTCAAGTGAATCAGAGGTGTTCATTGGGTACGTAGATGGTGCTAGCTGGCACACTCGAAGGCTTGCCTCCGCAGCTCGGGTAATTTTTACACCTCGAGACCAGTTATTATCTTCCTGAGGTATATGTTTAGGTGACAACACAAACAATGTCGTCGAGTACAGTAAAGTTATTGAGTTGCTTCATGACGCCCTGTCATTTGGTATCTCTCATCTCCGGGTCTATTTAGACGCTCAACTGGTTGTGTCTTAGTTGAATAGAGTCTACCGTGTTCATGATCCGAATTTACATCGACAATTCCTTAGGGTACGTCTCTTAGAACGAAGCTTTGATTATATTACATATTTTCATGTTCCTAGGAGATTAAACTAAGTTACAAATACTCTAGCTAATCAAATTTTAGACTGGCATCTCACACACATATAAAAAGACATACACATAAACATGTAAAATACATTTTTAAAGGCAAATATGATCCATAAGACACAAAAAGACATAAAAATCCATATATAATATCATAATCATCAGAGTACATAGGTGGATGCAAGATTCTCAAAAATATGACCAGTAATGAGTCATGGGGCTTATGCCCTCAAAAAATATATACAAGTAGTGCTCTCGGAATGTGAAAAGTCTATACTAACTAAGGTTAGGGCCTGTGGTCCTTGTTGTAATGATCAACAACATTTTTCAAACGTCGAAACTGTCGGACCCACGTTTGTGGTGCCCCCACTACATGAGGTTGCATAGATGGTGGCATATCCTCAATCTCTGCCATGGGGACTATGCGAGTGAGCGAGGTAAAGTTTCACTCGACTCATCTCAAAACCCTCTTAGCCTCACCGGATGGAAGCTCTCCTGCTACTACTGGTCCCCCTGCGGTGGCAGGTGCAGCCCCTGGCCAAGGACAACGCCTATTCCTCGTGTAATCCACAGGTCACATTGGTCCCACATCTGCACATAATAGACATATATATGTCAAATACTCTGGTATAAAAAAAATGATATATATAAAAAACAACATAAAAATTACATATGTTTCACAAAAAAAAATGATGCAAACTTACCCATCTCTCCTCTCTCCTCGCCAGGAGGTACCGGTATCTCAGGATCTCTCGAGAAATCAATCCCAGCATAAGGGTAATCCTCTATGACTGGGATCTGTCATGACAACCAAGAAAATAAGTCATCATCAAAGGACTCATTGGTCCTTCCACCACCCTGTCGTGGCAGTAACACTACCCATCTGCAAACCGCAGGAAGAGAGGCCTGATGTCCTCATACCACCACTCTAGGACTAAAACTAGGAACTCGTTCAAAGAAGAAAGAGCATAGAATAGTCCCGAACCCAAAGTTCCTTGCGTCTACAACCGACAATCTGTCAGCTACCTCTTCATACAATCCAACAGTGTAGTGATCCAGTCAAATATCTATGCATTTAAGCACTGTACTGCACAGTTCATCTGTGCATGGGACGCTTAATGTAGAGCTACAAAACCAGTCATCTGGCCAATAAGCAACACAATCACTTGTAGTGATAAATCGATGATCTTTCTTATTGGCACCTGAGAGCTCGATCGGTCTGTACTAGCCTCACAATAAAGTCCTATGAATTCCGATATGTTATGAGGCCCTGAAGGAAATGTCCAGAAATTGACTGGTTCCCCTCTTCTGGAGAGGCCAATGAAAAAATATATGTCCTCTGTAGTAGGCACCAGTGAATTCCCCTCTAACATAAAGGCCTCTGCATCGGGATGCCAATAATCAACCAAGGCATTCAATAGCCTAGGTTGTGCTCACATAAAAGGACATAGGAAGAACTTGAGCAGCCCACATTGCATTAAGGAAACAACAACATTGGGGTGTTTCCTGACCAACTCACTAATCTCCTCATGCTCTCTTTCTCTCTAGTGAACATACATCCTACAAAAAACCAAGTTCAGGAGGGTTAACCCTTGCTTTTTAATTTTTTTTTCCATTAAATAAAGGGTCCACGTGGGCTGTAATGATGATACTCACGTGTACACGCGCACAATTTTTCCTATGCTCGAGTGTACACATGGCTTGTCATAAGACAACCCACGTGGACCTAGGGTTGACCTTTTGAGGGTCGATGACCCCCCAAAACTTGAAACTAAAAGCATAAATAAAGGTTTAAATTGCAAGAGGAGAGAGTTTATACTTGCTTGGTCCAAGAAGATGGATGTTTCATCCACTGAAGCTCCTGTAATCAATTCTTTTCACAAAGGGGCAGTTTTGGATTTTAGTCAATTTCTGAATTAACAATGGTGATAATGAGCTGCCAGCTTCTATTTATAGAGTTTTTTGCCCCTTTTTTTGTCAATTTTCGAACCCTTTTGTCATTTTTTCTGAACTGAAAATCATTTAAGATGGTTCAGGAGTTTTCTTTGGATGATAAAGGGAGGTATTCCTTTGGGTATTTGGAATTTTTTTTGAGATTTGGGCGTTTGGACGGTCCCTTGGTAAAAATTCATTTTTTCCCAGCTCGTTGCATTTAAGTCAGGATTCCACCCCCAGTTTCTGCATCTCGTTGTCTTTTCCGCTTTAACATAGGATTGATCCCACCAAGTTGTGACACTGAACCCTCATTACTACTTTAGAAGTGTCATAATTTGGTGGTAGAGCCTACCATAACATGGATGCCTTATATATATCCTGGTTTCATGACGGTGTCCATGCTGTCACTAACGACTATAGGCTCGGGAGTCTTCCATAGTTTTTTCCTGATTACGAGTTTGAGCCTCATTTGCATGATTCCTTTCACTCTTGACCTCACCCTTGAGACTCCCAAAAAACATAACGGGTCTTCTTTTAAGCCCTTTTTATACCCTCTAAACATGAAAATATTGTCGAGCGATCTTGTGGCCTTTCACGCTCGTTAAACTGAAATTTGAAGTCATGTCTATCTGGCGATAGTTTACCCCTTTTTCGGTCCAGACAATCAACTGTATGAACAAAGGTATACTCTAAGGAACTTTAGTTCTCTAGAAGAGTGCCCCCAGGTATCATTTTAACCCTTTTTTGGGCCTGAGGGACTAGATGTACGAAAAAGGAACCCCCATGGAGTCCATAGTTAAGCTCTTTTTAGACTCCCTAAAATTGAAAAGATCGCCGAGTGACCTTATTCTTTCACACTCGTTAAAATGGTCCAGAAGAACACCCCTGACGGAGTCCATAGTTATGCTTTTTTCAAACTCCTTAAAAATGAAAAAATGGCCGAGTGATCTTGTCTTTATCACACTCGTTAAAATGGTTTTGAATATACATCTTTTCGGTGCTAATTTACCCCTTTTTTGAATCGACTAGACTACCTTCGAAAAAGGTACCCCAGTGGAGTCTCCTTTGACATTTTTCAGACTCTCTAAATATGAAAAACTGTCGATCTTACCTTATTTGGGCTCGTTAAACTTACATCAAAGGACGTTACCATTGTGTGTCTTATTAATCGCATATGCATACCCACGTCTTTGGCCTAATGCCGACTCCATGTTTCTCTCAACTGAACCATCTGAAGCATGCCCTATACGCAAGCCCTGTAACACTTTGCCTCTGCGTCTTGACACCTTTGGCTTGGAGGATTTTTCCTGAGTGTTCTTACTTTGAACATCAGTCTTGTCCCTACGCCTCGAACTTGCATGTTTGCAACACTCATTCCTCCTTTGTAACGTAACATTCTTTTATTATTTTTCCAAAATTATTGAAAAAGACAAAAAAAAAACAAATATACCCCAAAAAGAGGAAGGGAAAAGTATTTTCTTTGTATTGGTAGCATAATGAGTTTCCCTTGGATAAAGCATATATGTCCATTTGTTCTACAAACTCAGGGATTTAATACGACCTTAGGAATTTGTTCTCGCTACATAGAGTTGTGTCCTCCTCCATTTGGTTATTCTTCCAAACATATGGAGAGTTTGCGTTGCCTCCTGCCTCGTAAACTTATGTTAATGCCATGCTTCCTGAGTCTCATCATTTGTCGTGCTATTGTCCAAGGGAATATTTTATCGAGCCTAAGTTGGCCCCTCTGCAGTTTGTCTCTTGCCCTCATGCCCGACCATCTCGAAAGTCCAATCAAGTCTTTGCTTGAAATCAATGAAGCCTTCAGTTTGATAATCAAGATTCTCTAGTCCATGACCGCCGAGTCGTCGAAGACCTTTGGGTAGTGAATTTGTACACTCATATTACAATCCTATCCAAGTTTTGAATATTTTGAACTTGTTGCTCGATCTTTGAAGACCTCATCTCCAACCATCAGGCCTTATCAGCTTCTAGAAGATGGATACTATACGTGTATATCTTTTTGATTTCGAGATGTAGCTACGCTATGTTTTTCTCGTGGCTACAATTTATATAGTTATATGACATGGATCTATAGTGTATTTGATTGGTAGCCATGATTTATTTTATCCCGAGCATGGTTATTCCCGCCTCGGTGAGACAACTATTATTTTGTAGAGGACACCTCCCAATTTATGGTCCCTGGGCTCACTTGTTCGGCACATCGGTGAAGATTGTTAATGTATTTTGGCCACCAAATGCTCTTCTGAACTCACACATTAGGGGGCATATGTTATAACCCTAATTTTCACCAGACATGCTTACCTGGCATCAGGCCATCTCATATTCCTTCTTTGCCAAAAAACTGTTGAACAACTCTTCTTAAAAACCCCTTTTATAAATACCCACATGCCTTGCTCCATTACTACATGCATGTACACGCTAGCTGACCCAAGACAACCCGCGTGTACCTACAAAATCACGGAAAAAGGAAAGTTGATGATGGAACACACAACTTTGGGTAAGTTAACTAGAGCTTTCGGCCATGCATGGCCGATCACTTGACCAAATACCTAGCTTCTTCTAGCCTATAAAAGAAGGGTTAGGGGTCCCATTTGAAAGGAGAAGAATCATAGTAAAGAAACTATACCCGATTAAGCATTCCCTTTGTCTTGACCTTTAGCCATCCTTGTGTAAAGAGAAGTATAGAGCAAAGCAGTTGGAAGACAGTGGAAGAAGAGCCCAGGACCAGGATCGAGAAGCATTGGCTAACTTTATCATTGTGAAGTTAATAAAATAATTGCTTTTCCCATCCCGCCATATGAGATTCTCATTATTGGAATATTGATTTTATGATTGATTCAATCTCTAACCTATTAGTTCATAGATCAAATGCATGTGGAATTGTTTGTTTGTCTTTAGTGAATGCAGGTCAACATTGGGAGGAGAGTTGTAGTCAAAGAACGACCAAGCGTGAAAAGGGATCGACATCAAAACATGAAAAATAAGGTACGTCAACTTAATCTCTTGAGCCTTGTATTTACATATGAGTAATGGGGTTTAGGCATGGGATGACAGTAAAAGGTAAGAATCTTTAGGTCATTTCTGCATGCATGATAAACCACTTAGTGCTAGTCCGTAGGAGGGATTTCCCACCCATAATAGTGTGACTCACACAAGAGTGCATTCTTTAGGTGTAACAACCTATTTCTTCGAAAGTGAAACTCACACTAGATTTCACTCTTCAGGCCTGACAACATGGTCCTTCGACATTACAACTCACACTAGATTTCACTCTTCAGGCCTAACAACTTGGTTCTTTGACAATGCAACTCACCCATGAATTCATTTTTCAGGCCCTACAACCTACTTCTTCGACCATGCAACTCACACTAGAGTCCACTCTTCAAGCTTGATAACTTGATTCTTCGACAATGTAATTCACCCTCTAGGATCAGGCATCCCTTTCACTGTTATACAACTCCTTAGGCGATCCATCATTTTCCAAGGTGTTCTAATTCAAAAAAATGCCAAATTGCTACTAGAATTCCACTGGAAATATATAACCCATGGAAATCATCCCATCTGCATTACATGCATACAATTTAATATGAGACATCATCATATAGTTATACAATTTCAAATCTATTTTACACAAAAACAAAATTTCCCAAACATGAGTCTTTTTTCTCATAACTTTTTGTTTCTTGTAGCAGTAGATATCAGTTTTCCTTATGGGATTATATCCCTGCCATATCCAAGACCATTTCCCCTACAATTTTCTCAATTCCTTGCAACCAAACAAATTGTTAGTATATCGTAACAATTTTCAATTATTAATTTCTCAAATCTGGTTATACAGAAAAATAAAAATCCCCACACATGAGATTTCTGCTTATTATGTTCGGTTCTTGCAACTGTAGATATCAACCTTTCTTACAGGCATAAATCATTTCCATATCCAAGACCATTCTTCATGCAATTTCCTCAACTTTCTTGTAGCCAAAAATGATTGTTAGCACTCATGCATATTTTTAGCAGTTCATGAAATGATATCAAAATTGTATCTACCAAGAAATTCAATCATTTCCAACCATTATTCACATTAAAATGAAATTCTACCATTCATCATATTATCTATAATAACAATATCATTCATTGTACATGCATTATAAACACATCAAGCTTTTCATAATGCAATCAAACTTTACCAATAAATACAACCAATGTGCCAATAATCTTGGCCACATCTACACAATGCATCATTGCATTTATTTTGGAATACCATATGTTCATGTCATGTATTCCACCATGTAAGTTGGAAGGTATGGCCCATGACTCAATACACCATCCAAACTCTTCCCCACAACCCGTCTGATCCTTTGGATACTTTCTCTTCAACCCATACACAACACTAGGAACATAATCCCTTAGTGTTATTTAGTGTAGGAAAAAAGGTTGCATTCTAAACCTCAGTTACATAGGGAATAACCATTATGCACTTGGATGGTACTATTTCCATATCCAAACTCATCATGGCCTCACATATGAACATCTCAAATGACATTCATTGTTACAACATGAGTAGTGTCTCATGAATTAACTTGGTTATGAATTCATAACCAACATAACACAACATGCAATTAAATTTCCCATAAATGCATCCAAGCAACAATTAATATTTTCATACTCAAGGCCTCTTGCCTTTTCATCAATTCAAATATTGATATTAGAATGAGGGAATTCTTACCTTCATTCCCTTCAACATTTATACATTATAACAACCCCAAATGCATACCTGCATGGATTTTATCAACTTACTTGATGCTACATGATCAACTGGTATTTTGCAGAAGCTCACATGGTCCTTTTTCTAGTCTCTTGATCAACATTCCCACCATCCTCATTTTTTCTTCATATGGATGGATACCATAAAAAATAATATCATCGTGCTATAATAATCAATTTCTTGAATACACAATCCATCATTAGATTTATTCAAATATCATAGTCATCATTATTTCATACAGAATACTCTTAGTCTATACTCATGCCACCAACATGTTCAGGTATGTCCATATGCACAAACACACATCAATATGCACTAATCATTTTATAGTTCATGCCTATTTCATGCACATGCATTCTATATTTATTGGATGAATCATGCATCAATTCTATCATGCACTCCAATGCATGTCCATTTCATATTAATCAATTATTTAGATTTATTGTTGTATATAGATGTACTTGAATTTCTGTAGAACCTTGCTGCCATGTGCGTTGTTGTTTTGCTCAACTTTTCCCCACTGGCCCCTATTCTACACCTGCTAGCCAATCCTCACTTGGTCATTTTGCATTTCTAGCCACTATTTGGTCCACTAGTGCTTCCATCTCGCAACTAATTTATGCAAAGAATCCTATCCCAACATCTTTTGGCTAAATTCTCAATATTCATAGTGTTGTAAGATGCATTATTCCAGCTAAACATTAACACTGCAATCTAATTAACAACTGCCCATTTTTCTTGACCAAACTGGTTTTGGAATACCATTATCATTGAATGACATTTCAACATTATGAAATACTTCTTTCATGTCTTCTTTCTAATATTCTTTGCCTCTGATGGATTTTATCAATATTAAATATCTCTCTTCACTTCATTGAGTGATTTGCTGTGAAGCATTTTTTTTTTGGCCATTCAAGACCACCCTGCTCTAACGGAATTGCCACCCTTTTCCGTTTGCACCTGTACCTTTCTTTTCCTGTGCAATATGATAATAGAGGCATCTTTATTGCTTGTGTAATTTTATACAAGAGTTTCTAGATCATATCTGACAATTCCTTCTTCCTACATTTCCATGATTTCTCATAGATATGACTGATCCAACCATAAGTCATACCTCATCTCATGATATTCTTTCTCCTTCTCTTGCATCAAGATTTGTTTCCTTTACTATATTTATATCTTCAAGGTTATGGGGTCCTCCTTGATTCTTGTGCATGTAATGAAATCATTTACTTTTTGGGTTCATACCCTATGTAAAAATATCTATTGACCTTCCTTTGCAAGCCATGCATTGTCTATAGCATTTGAATACTAATATTCCTTTGCTTTTATTTAGACCCTTGAAAACCTTGCAACACCTTAACCAGACTTTCCTTTGTAGCTCTTTGATGCTTCGACCATCTGCACAAGATTGAACCCTTTTCTACCTAATGGACCTTGGGATTAAGTTAGAACATACCCACACAATTTTTAGTTGTGTAATCTTATCCTCTTTCTAGATATCCTTTTCACAAAACACTCCATGCAGAGTGCACTTCGGCTTAATGACAATGCCCTGTTTGTTAGCTTAACATCTCTTTTGTCAAGATATTTCTCTTGAAGTGCATCTCTAGGATTATATATAGGTACTATCCTAATCATATACACTCTTAATTACATAAAAATCACCTTTCGCACTCACCTCTATCATTGGGAAGGTTCCTCCAAACTTGACACTATTTAGAAAAATCTTCACATCAAGTAATTACATGGTTCATGGAATCCAATTCCGGTTTTCATTACTTTCCCCGTATATTTTTATTACCTCAAACAACTTATATAAGCTTCTTCCATGTTTCCATAACTCCTCAAGAACTTTCCAATGACTATTTTTTTTCTCAAATCCGAGCTTCGAGCTGCAAGTTATGGTACAAAGAAGTTTAGGTTGTTTTACTCAATTTACTCATGTATGCTACACGTGTCTTATTTTTATTCCTGTGCATTTTCAGGTACCCATACTCAAAATATGACTCTATCATTAGCTTCTATGGGTCATAAGTTTTCCATGGACTGCTCATATTCTCCAAATGGACTTCTGAGCATAGAGTTATGCCCTATGGAAGTAATACTTGTGCCAAAATTTTACCCTCACTATTTTGGCTGTAACTTTCTCATACGAGCTCCATTTTGTGAACCATTTAGGTCACTGGATAACTCTCTTTGAGTGATTTTATTTGAGATGTAGAGGCATAGTGTACCTTGGTTATTGGACCTTAGTTATGAAAGTAAGTGAATATCAAGGAAGAAAAGGAAGAATGTGGACTGTGTGGAAGACACAGTGGCGGTTATTGGGTCGAAGTGAGCAAAAGAGAAGAAAAGATGGAGCAAAGTAAAAGGAAGCAAGCCGTTGAATGAGGAGATCGAGGATGACAGATCAACAATAAATAAGGACCGTGGATAAATCAACAAGCAGGAAAATCCACCATTGGATGCTTTGGAGCACCACGTGAGAAGGAAGGAAAGACGGGTTGGCGAAGCCTTGAAAACACGGGTCAAGTTGACCTAGGGTTTTAGACACCTAGGGTTTTGGAATGTAGGGTTTGTGACACCTAGGTTTCGACCTAAGGGTGTCAATGAGCTATTGTAATGTATATTTAGAGGTCTAAATGACCTGGTTTGGGTTGTTGTTGATGTTGGGATCATTGTTGTTGTCTTTGTCATTGTGTGATCGACTAAGTAATATTGAGTGAGAGAGAAGTGCTGAGTAGGAGAGCCTTCTGTATTGTAAGATCTTCAGCTGGGTGCGAAGATCAACCCTGCAACTGGGAGAACAGGGAGGGAAGAGATAGAGAGGATAAGAAAGAGGATCTTCTAGCTAAGAGTCCAGACAAGAACTGTGTGCTTCATATTAGTACATTATAAAGCACAGTTCTATGGACGTAGCCCTAGAGAGAGGGTGAACCACGTATATCTTGTTTTTCATTGGTGATTGGCACTCTGTTCCTTGTTGTCTGATATAATTTTATTGCATTAATATGTTAGATCTGATAGATATATCTTGCACAATAAATTGTAGGAAGATAAAGAATACTAGATTGTTGTGTGACGATCACTTTGAATCCACTTTACATTCCTTCTAGTTGTAGATATATATGTCCTGCAACCCCCTCATAGCTGCTTCGGGTGAGACTGCATCTGCCTCACAGGTGTTGTTGAAAGGGCCAGTAGCTAGTGCTTGTTGGTGTACTCTTGGAGCTGAACCCTAGGTCTGCCCCTATGCCAACAAATGGTTCCATTGCTGGGACAAGAATCTTCTTGAGGGAATGTCAAGGTGGTTTCCATCAAAGACAAAAATTCAAAAGTGGATAGAGGATCAAGAAAAGTACTTTGTTGAAGCCCAGAACAAGAACCCTAATATTAGTACAGAGGATTGGTTGGAGAGATATATCTTTACTGATATACATAGAATTTTCTTTGGAGGAATCCATCAGGAGCTATATGAGTGGTTAGCTAGGTTAGCAGATACCCAGTTTGAGATCAGATCTAGACCTCCTGTGGTTTGGACACCGGTGCTGATCAAGAAGGTCAAGAGAGTTGATAACGCCGTATCATGAGCAGTAGATCACTGGTTTGATAGAACCATTGGAGGGTACATCACCGAGTTTGTTGTTGATAGAGTAAAGTCATATAGCCAAGTCGAGAGATAATTCTTCAAGGGACCCATAGGAAAATTTTTACACTTTCTAAAGTTGAGAATCAAGATGCTATTACATGAGAAGAACAATTTGAATATACAGTAGATTGGTCAGATTTGGAAAAGCTAATGTTCAAAAATTTGAATAGCGACAATGAAAAAGAGGTTGGACATACCCATAGTGGAAGAGCGTTCAGAGAAGTTCATATTGAAAACTTGTTCATGCAGAACTACAGGGACGAGGTTTTCTACAGTGGAGAAGAGACAGATCTGACGGACGAAGAGCATTCAGAACTTGCTAGGGCAGAGGAAGGGAGAGATGAAGAACCTCGCCGGGATGAGCCAAAAACTTCAGGAACTGTGTAGATTGCTGAAGTAAGCACTATTATCCCTCTTGTTGATTCAGTAACATTAAGAAATCAGAGTAATCGAAGCCACCAGAGCATTTGGATCACTGTCACTAGTAGTCCACCACACACTCAGTTAGGAACCCTAGGAAGATCTATGGTAGATGAGATGAGGCTCCCTATTTTTAGGAGAGATGGGTCTGAAGAACCTGATCAGCACTGGTTCCTATGTGAAATCATATGGAATATTGAAAATGTCACTGACGAAGCTGTTAAAATAAATTAGTTTAGTACTACCCTAAGGGATCGCGCACTGAGCTGGTACATGAATCTTGTCCAAGGACTTGCATAGCATAAGTTGTTGAATCAGATCAAGAATGCGTTGATTGCAGAGTTCAAGAATCCCAAATCAGAGTCACAATGTATCACAGAGCTGAAAGAGATCAAGAAGAAGGTAACCGAACCTGTTTGGGAATTCGATCAAAGATTCAAGACCTTAATAGGTCGATTGACGTTTCAGATCCCAGATGAGTAGAACAAAGAATGGTTCATTGCTTCCCTCTTACCACACATCAGAGTTCCTCTGATGCAACAAACTATTTCTTCATAGGTTGAGGCACTGGATATCTCCATGAAGTTAGAATCATCCCCTATGAGAGAGTCCATCTCAGGTATGAGTCAAATCTTGAGTCAGCTAACTAGTTTGTCTCTACAGGTAGAAGATATGAAAAACGACAAGGGAAAAGATAAAATAGAAGACATCTAGTGTGTCAGATGCAGATCAGAAGGCCATGATAAGGGACACTGTCCCTTATTCCATGAGTACTTGGCCTCTGGAGCTTCAATCCCTTTGAAGCAAGTCACCTTACCCTGGTGCGAGGTATGCAGAAATATACATTGCCCTGGTGAGTGCTATTACATGCAAAAGTATGTTTAGGCACCCAAAACTTTGTATAGCACATTCTGTAAGTCCATGGGACATGATGATAGGGATTTTAGGGCTTACGATATCATGCATTAAAGGTCAAGAGACATATACAAAATTCAAGGTGAAGTACAACAAGAAGGAAACACTACGCAATATAACTCCCCTGGGAGAGGAAACTTCAATCCTCGCAGTGTATTTAGAGGATGAGGACGAGGAGAAGGTATGGGTCAAGGCCAAGGACAGATAATATGTGATAACTGCACACAACTAGGACACTTGGCAAGGGACTATTATAACCCTTGTACCACTTGCAGCTATTGCAACTCCTTCGAGCATGTTATCAAGGAATGTCCAACATTGCTAACTAAGATTCAGGAATGACGAGGACCTTAGCAGAACCTGCAAGTGAAATTGATATATGCTGAACCTCACGGAGAATACCCTAGAGTCATTGTTATCACTAGAGGACATCGATGGAGTAAGAAAATTTGTAGACTTTGAGGTAATTGAGATACTTGATGATAACTTCCCTTTCAATAATTCCACTGTGGTTGATTTAAAGAAAAGACATATGAAATTTGAAAGATATGGCCTTAGGGTCATTGCAACTTTAGATCCAGACCAAGGTTAGTGATACACAAAACCTATGAAAGAAGAAGACCGTGCATATGAACTGGAAAACATATACAAACTAACAACCAGAAAATAGGATTACATTAATCCTACAACCGATGGAAACGTAAGTTGGTGAAGTGACAACGTATGTTCATTAGACTTAGAAGAAGCACTAGAGAACTAGCAGAACAAAATGTGTGAAGTATCTACAAGGAGATGTGCTATATTAACCAGAGAAGTTCACTGGATCGACACAACAGTAAGTAACTTGCCCACTTTTGATGGTCTGAATCCTTTAGAAGCCTTCTTAGCAGACTTTGAAGCAAGTGTACCAACACAACAAATATTGTTGGCAATGGATGAGGCCTTGAAATCCATACTAGCAAGATGGTGGGGGACACACAAAAACAACATTACAGAATGGGTACAATGTCGTACCCTAATGACCGCACGATTCTTAGCACAAGCAGAAGGCTACGAAGTTCGTTACATAGGTTGAAGTTTCCCAAAGGACCATGTGTGAAGTTGTGAGGAATCCTGGACAAACATTCCTCAAGAGCAGTGGGTGCACAAACTCATTAACACACTAGACACAACCCTTATCAACTGGTACCTTCAAGCGGAGCTGCGGCTTAGCATTGTAGATTGGGAAGGTATGACTAAGTATTTTGTGACCACACTCTTATTTGAAAGTCAATATCCTTCAGTAGATCAAGCATTATAGATCATAAGATAGAAAGTATTTGAGGAGGCCTCTAGCCTCCCTTTAGAACAAGAAAAGGACGAATGGACTGCATCTCTTCAGAAACTACAAGGCTTTTACAACATCAATGCTGATGAAGATGATGATCCTAGGAAGGTGAACATTGTTGAAAGAGAAGGACAAAGAGATGTGGAAGGACCAGGAATTGAGCTACCATTCATTGGAAAGTCAATCAAGATTAGGAAAGTCAATATTGGAACAGAGTAGACACCGAAGCTTGCAAATGTTGGAGATTACTGGGATCCTGCTACTATTGACAAGATAACATAATTACTGCATGAATATCAGGACTTGTTTCCAACCAAGTTCACTGATATGAAGGGAATTAAAGAGCCTATGGGAGAGATGATTATCCCTTTAAAACCAAATGCAAGACAATTCAAACAAAGACCCTACAGACTGAACCCTAAATATAAGGAGAAAGTGAAGATTGAGCTCGACAGAATGATGGAAGCAAGAATTATAGAACCCGTCGAAGAATCAGAATAGATTAGCCCTATGGTGGTGCAAGACAAGAAGATAGGAGATATCAGGATCTGCGTAGATCTCATTAAGCTGAATGATGCCTGTTTGAATCACTCCTTCCCTACACCATTCACTGACAAAGTGCTAGATAATGTGGGAGGCCAGGAAGTATATTCTTTTAAAGATGGATTTTCAGGATACCATCAGATCTGGATTGCCAAGGAAGATCGCCATAAGACCACATTTGCAACAGAATGGGGATCTTATCAGTATACAATAATGCCATTTAGATTGAAGAATTCCCCAACCATGTTTTCCAGGGTGGTGGTCGAAGCATTCGAGGAGTTTCTACATAAATTTCTAGATGCATATTTTGATGATTGGACTGTTTTTAGTTTATTGAAAAATAATATTGAATATCTGAGGCTAATGTTGGATAAATGAAGGCAGTGTCAAATTGCCTTGAATATGAAGAAATGCATCTTCTTCTCACCATTCAGAGTGTTGTTAGGTCATATTGTATGCAAGCAGGGATTGTTGGTAGACCCATCTAAAATTGCCATTATAGTTGATCTACCCGCTCCTACTTCAGTCAAACAACTGCGCACTACGCTAGGACATACTGGATACTACATGAAGTTCATTAAAGGATATGCCAAGATTTCAACACCCATGGAGAATCTTTTGAAGAAAGACTGTCAATTTAGTTGGACAGAAGAGTGCCAACAGAGCTTCGACACACTAAAATAGAAAATGGTTACTGCGCCTATTCTGGTCTTCCCAGATTGGAGCAAGGAGTTTCATGTGCATGTCGATGCATATTATATTGCCTTAGGAGAAGTGTTAGCACAACCTGGGGAAGGATATATTGGCCATATGTTAGCCTTTTCCAGCAGGAAGCTATCAACTTCTGAGATCAATTACAACACTACTGAGTGAGAGGGGTTAGCCATGGTGTATGCACTGCAAATATTTCACCACTACTTGTTGGGAGGACACTTTAAAATATTTACTGATCACTTTGTGCTGAAATACCTAGTCAACAAGCCAGTGTTGGGGGGGAGAATATCCAGATGGCTTCTGCTATTTCATGAATATGACTTTGAGATCATAGTGAAGCCAGGAAGAATGAACAAAGGTCCTGACCACTTGTCAAGGTTGGAACATGACGAAGAGCCAACCAATTTGGAGGATGCACTGCTGGATGCACAGTTAGTAGCCATTAGAAATATTGATGATCACTTCACATAAATATTCCAGTTCCTATCAACATGAATAACACCTAGCGATTATACAATTCCACAAAAGAAACAACTAGTAGTGCATGCTGTAGACTTTTCACTTATAGTTGGACAACTATACAAGATGAGACCTGATGAGATATTGAGAAGATGTGTTATGGAGGTAGAGCGACTAGTGATCCTCACAGAAACTCATGAAGGCATCGCAGGAGGACATTACGCAGGGAAAGCAATTGCGAAGAAGGTTCTTAGAGCTGGCCTTTAGTTGCCTACCTTACAAAAATATGCTAAAGACTATTATAGAGCCTGCGATGTATGCCAAAGAGTTGGGAAACTATCTAGAAGAGATGAAATGCCATTAGCACCATAGCCGACCCTAAAAGAATTTGAGAAATGGGCCATTGAATTCATGGGACCTATAAACCCACCAAGAAAACGCACAGGAGCAAGGTACATAATCACTGTGACAGAGTACTTGACCAGATGGGCCGAAGCAAGAGCAGTTAAGGATTGTAGTGCAACTACAGATGCACACTTCATATTTGATGACATCATAACCAGATTTGGATGCCCAAAGATCCTTATGAGTGATCAAGGCACACATTTCATTAATGAGACTGTTGAAGCCTTGACTAAGGAATTTGAATTTCATCATCAGAAGAGAACACCTTACCATCCACAAGAAAATGGCACAGTGGAAGCATTCAACAAGATCTTGGAGACAATGCTGACAAAAATTTGCAGTGTGAACAGGGATGACTCAGATTTATGAGTACTAGTAGTACTATGGGCCTATAGAACCACTTGCAAGAAGCTAACAATGAAGACCCCTTTTAAGTTGGTGTATGGTCTTGAATTCGTTGTCCCAATGGAATATTTGGTACCAAGTGTTACGCATTATTTTCGTCATCCCTATGACCGTTAATGATGTAAACCTATCTGTTGCCTTTAGAGGGGTCAGTGGCCTAAGCTCCTGAAGAAGGAAGACAGAAGAACTTTTCCTGAGAAAAGAGGTTGCATTCTCCTTTGTAAAAACCCTATAAAAAAGGAAGTTCGCAGGTTGCTATATAGGCAGGGTGCGAGAATGCCTGATTCTCGTAGGTTGCACAATAGATGGGTTGCGAGAGGTTTGCAGGTTGCTCTATAGGCAGGGTGTGAGAATTCTTACACATGGGAAAAACGAGCGTTTTCTCGAATCTTCTAGAAGGAGAAACTTCCATGGTGAGGTGGC
>CBVK0100413566.1:0-19538 GCA_900067695.1 Picea abies
AAAACCGCCCTCCCCCCAAAACACAAAACCGCCAGTCTTGACCAATATTTTTCCGAAGGTGATTCTGGGAAAATGAAGACGGATTTTCAAAATCCGAGAGAGCTTTTTTCTCAACACAGGCCGAATAAAAAAAAAATCTCTCATTTTTTTCACAGGTGGCACAAGAAGGGAGAATCAAATCCACCTTCAAGGCTCATTTTTTCAGTTTTTCATTCTTCTGTTGCAGTCCTAATTTTGCGGGAGGTTTTTCGGTGAGCTGGAGGAAAATTTGGCGAAACTGGAGGAGGTTTTTGTCCATCACATGCCCATATAAAATAAAATCCTTCATTTTTTCCCCAGGTGTCATAATTAAATAGAAAAAGATGTCTAAGTGGACCTCTTTTTCGCAGAAATTCGGCCCGTCTTTCATGGCGGATAGTTCCATATTTTTGGGGATTCGTGGCTATTTTTGGCCAAGGCAGTTAAATCCGACTTAAAAAACTTGTTGGGGGATCTCTCCTATTTATTCAGATAATTTTTAATGTAAAAGGTTGTTGATCTCACGCCCAGGCAAGCTGTGAGCACTGTAACTTCTATCAAGAGATTTTCCAGAAATATAAAGAAACGTTTCACAGGATTCCTGCATGTTAGCTATTGGTGAAGTTTTTCCCTCGTCATTGAATGTGTATCTACCTTTGTTATCATTGTGTTGTCTGTCTGGTCTTTTTAAAAGGAGTTAAATTTACAGGATTTATCTTTGCATACCATGTTTTCTGACTTTTAAAAATCTAAATGTTTGTCTTCTGATGTTATAGTGAAGAAATTCTTAAATTCTTCTTTACTGTGACTGATAATATCACCTTTTTCTACTAATCCATCACTTATTCCCAAAGAATCCAATAGTTTTATTATCTCACCCTGTGGAAAGACTTCTTATAAATCATTCTTTGATCTCTATCTTTATGAACAAACCCCATAGTCCAATGGAAGCGTGAAACCTTTTCCATCCAATCTACAGAAAACTCCCAGAACATAATCTATTATGCATAACTAGCCTAATATCCTATTTCAAACAAATTTAAATTTGACAGAGAGATCCCTCTCTGAGTCTCAGAGGGCTAGATCCTTGATTCGAAGTGGTTTTGATGTTGCCTATGTGACTGCCTCCATAGCCTTGGGAAAATTACAGAGTGCTAAAACTTTTGAGGGGGAAAGCTAGCACACCCTAGCTTTCCCTCTTTCATAAGCAGGAGCGCATCACAAACAATATCATCTCACCATGGTGGAAATTTAGTGCATTCTATCTTTCCCTCTTGCGCAAGTAGGAGCACATCTCGAACAACATCATCCCACCATTAGGCATGTTAGCTATCCCTCTTGCACAAGCAAGAGTCCATCTCGAACAACATCATCCCACCAATGGGGAAAGCTAGCGTGTGCTAGATTTCTCTCTTGCACAAGCATGAGTTCATCTCAGACAACATCATCCCACCGTGGGGGAAGCTAGTGCGTGCTAGCTTTCCCTCTTGCACAAGCACAAGCTCATCTTGGACAACATCATCCCACTCTAGGGGAATTATAGCTTGTGCTAGCTTTCCCTAATGGGAAAACACGAGCTCATATTAGACAACATCATCCCACCGTTGGGGAAAGCTAGCTCATGCTAGCTTTCCCTTTTGCACAAGCACAAGTACATCTCGAACAACATGATTCCACCATAGGAAAAAGATAATGCAAGATAGCTTTCTCTCTTTCATAAGCACAAGCGCAAACACATATTGAACAACATCACTCCAACCTAGGGGGAAGCTAGTGTATGTTTTCCCTCTTGCACGAGCACTAGCACATCTCAAAAATCATCCAACCATGTGGATAAGCTAGCATGTGATAGATTTCTCTCTTACACAAGCATATACGCATATCAAACAACATCATTTCACTGTGGGTGGAATCTAGTGCATGGTATCTTTCTCTCTTGCACACACACAAGCACATCTCGAACAACATCATTCCACTGTGGGGGAAAGCTAGTGCATTCTAGCTTTGCCTCTTGTACAAACAAGCGCATCTTGAACAACAACATTTTAACATGGAAGAAATCTAACACAGGATAGATTTCCATATTGTAGAATGACAAGCACATCTTGAACAACATCATTCCATTGTGGGGGGAAGCTAGCGCGTGCTAGCTTTACCTCTTGTAAAAACAAGCACATATTGAGTAACATCATTCCACCATCAAGGAAATCTAGGGTGTGCTACTGTTCCCTCTTGAACAAGCACAAGTGCATCTTGAACAACATCATTCCACTGTGGGGGAAAACTAGTTTCTGCTAGCTTTCCCTATTGCAAAAGCATAAGTGCATCTCAAACAACATCATTCCACCGTGGGGGAAAGCTAGTGTCTGTTGGATTTCTCTCTTTCACAAGTATAAATGAAATTCGAACAAAATCATTCCATTGTGGGGGAAAGCTGACGCGTGGTAGCTTTCCCTCTTAGAAAAGCACAAGTGCATATTGAACAACATCATTCCATTGTGGGTGAAAGCTAGCACTTGCTAGCTTTCCCATTGCAAAAGTACAAGTGCATCTCAAACAACATTATTCCATGATAGGGGAAGGCTAGAGCATGCTATCTTTCCCTCTTTCACAAACACAAGTGCATCTCGAACAACATCATTACACCATGGGGGAATGCACAAGAAGATATTGAATAACATCATTCCATTATGGGGAAAATCTAGTGTGTGCTAGCTTTCCCTCTTTCACAAACACAAGCACATCTCGAACAACATCATTCTAGCATGGAGGAAAGCTTGCACATGATAAAATTCCCTCTCGCACATGCACAAGCACATCTCGAATAACATCATTCCACCATGGGGTAAAGCTAGCACGTGCTAGCCTTGTCTCTTACACAAGCACAAGTGCATCTCAAACAACATCATTCCAGTGTTGTGCATCTCGAACATCATCCTACCATAGGGGAAAGCTAGCGCATGCTAGCTTTCCCTCTGACACAAGCATATACACATCTCGAACAAGATCATTCCACTATGGGGGAAAGCTAGTGTGTGCTATCTTTCTCTCTTCCACAAGCACAAGTGCATCTCGAACAACATCATTTCTCCGTGGGGTAAAACTAGTGTAAGATAATTTTCAGTCTTGCAGAAGCACAAACACATCTTGAATAATATCATTCCATTGTGGGGAAAAGCTAGCGTGTGCTAGCTTTCCCTCTTTCACAAACACAAGCACATCTCAAACAACATCATTCTAGAATGGAGGAAAGCTTGAACATGCTAAAATTCTGTCTTGCGCAAGCACAAGTACATCTCAAACAACATCATTCCATCGTTAAGGAAAGCTAGTGCATGTTAAATTTCCCTCTTGCATAAGCACAAGTGCATGTCAAACAACAACATTCCACCATGGTGGAAAGTTAATGCCTACTATCTTTCTCTCTTGCACAAACACAAGACCATCTTGAACAACATCATTCCGATGTTGTGCAGCTTGAACATCATCCTACCATGGGGAAAAGCTAGCGCGTGCTATCTTTCCAGCTTATACAAGCATATACACATCTCGAACAAGATCATTCCATTGTGGGGGAAGGCTATCATGTGTTATCTTTCTCTCTAGCATAAGCATAGGCACATCTCGAACAACATCATTCCTCTATGGGGTAAAACTAGTGCTTGCTAACTTTCAATCTTGCAGAAGCACAAGCACATCTTGAATAACATCATTCCATTGTGGGGAAAATCTACCTTGTGCTAGAATTCCCTCTTTCACAAAAACAAGCACATCTCCAACAACATCATTCTAGCATGGAGGAATGCTTTCACATGCTAAACTTCCCTCTTGTAGAAGCACAATCAAATCTCAAACAACATCAGTCCACCGTTATGGAAAGAGAGTGCATGTTAGTTTTCCCTCTTGCATAAGCACAACTACATATTGAACAACATCATTCCATAATTGGGGAAAGCTAGCACATGCTATCTTTCCCTCTTACACAAGCACAAGCGCATTTTGAACAACATCATTCCAGTGTTGGGGAAAGCTAGCGCATGCTAGCATTCCCTCTTGCACAAGCACAAGCGCATGCTAGCATTCCCTCTTGCACAAGCACAAGCACATCTCGAACATCATCCTACCATGGGGGAAAGCTAGCATGTCTCTTACACAAGCATATACACATCTCGAACAAGGTCATTCCACTGTGGGGGAAAGCTAGCATGTGCTATCTTTCTCTCTTGCATAAGCACAAGTGCATCTCGAACAACATCATTCCTCCGTGGGGTAAAACTAGTGCATGCTAACTTTCAGTCTTGTAGAAGCACAAGCACGTCTTGAATAACATCATTCCATTGTGGAGAAAAGATAGTGTGTGTTAGCTTCCCCTCTTTTACAAAGACAAGCACATCTCGAACAACATCATTCTAGCATGGAGGAAAGCTTCCACATGATAAACTTCCCTTTTGCACAAGCACAAGCACATCTCAAACAACATCATTCCATTGTTAAGTAAAGCTAGTGCGCGTTAGCTTTCCCTCTTTCATAATCACAAGTTCATCTCGAACAACATCATTCTACCATGGGGGAAATCTAGCGCATGCTAGCTTTCCCTCTTACACAAGAACAAGCACATCTCAAACAACATCATTCCAGTGTTGGTGAAAGATAGCGTGTGCTAGCCTTCCCTCTTGCAGAAGCACAAGCACATCTTGAACATCATCCTACCATGGGGGAAAGCTAGCGCATGCTAGCTTTCCCTCTTACACAAGTATATACCCATATTGAACAAGATCAGTCCACTATGGGGGAAAGCTAGTGTGTGCTAGCTTTCTCTCTTGCACAAGCACAAGCACATATTGAACAACATCATTCCTCCGTGGGGTAAGACCAGTGCATGCTAACTTTTAGTCTTGTAGAGGCACAAGCACATCTTGAATAACATCATTCCATTGTGGGGAAAATCTAGCATGTCTTAGCTTTATCTCTTTCACAAACACAAGCACATCTCGAACAACATCATTCTAGCATGGATTAATTCTTGAACATGCAATACTTCCCTCTTTCACAAGCACAAACACATCTCAAACAACATCATTCCACCGTTAAGGAAAGCTAACGTGTGTTAGCTTTCCCTCTTGCATAAGCACAAGTGCATCTCGAATAACATCATTCCATTGTGGGGAAAATCTACCCTGTGCTAGATTTCCCTCTTTCAAAAACACAAGCACATCTCCAACAACATCATTCTAGCATGGAGGAATTCTTGCACATGTTAAACTTCCCTCTTGCACAAGCACAATCAAATCTCAAACAACATTAGTCCACCGTTAAGGAAATCTAGCGTGTATTAGTTTTCCCTCTTGCATAAGCACAAGTGCATATCGAACAACATCATTCCACAATGGGGGAAAGCTAGTGCATGCTATATTTCCCTCTTACACAAGCACAAGTGCATTTTGAACAACATCATTCCATTGTTGGCAAAAGCTAGCACATGCTAGCTTTCCCTCTTGCACAAGCACAAGCGCATATCGAACATCATCCTACCATGGGGGAAAGATAGCATGTCTCTTACACAAGCATATACACATCTCAAACAAGATCATTCCACTGTGGGAGAAAGCTAGTGTGTGCTAGCTTTCTCTCTTTCACAAGCACAACCACATCTCGAACAACATCATTCCTCTGTGGGGTAAAACTGGTCCATGCTAACTTTCAGTCTTGCAGAAGCACAAACACATCTTGAATAACATCATTCCATTGTGGGGAAAAGCTAGCATGTGCCAGCTTTCCCTCTTTCACAAACACAAGCACATCTCGAACAACATCATTCTAGCATGGAGGAAAGCTTGCACATGCTAAACTTCCCTCTTGCACAAGCACAAGCACATCTCAAAGAACATCATTC
This sequence comes from Picea abies, assembly GCA_900067695.1. NCBI lineage: Eukaryota > Viridiplantae > Streptophyta > Pinopsida > Pinales > Pinaceae > Picea > Picea abies. The sequence continues at coordinate 5,912 of CBVK0100413566.1, forward strand.
CATTGTTAAGGAAATCTAGCGCGTGTTAGCTTTCCCTCTTACATAAGAAGAAGTGCATCTCAAACAACATCATTCCACCATGGGGGAAAGCTAGCATGTTTTATCTTTCCCTCTTACACAAGCACAAGTGCATCTCGAACAACACAATTCCAGTGTTGGGGAAAGCTAGCGCATGCTAGTTTTCCCTCTTGCACTAGCACAAGTGCATTTTGAACAACATCATTCCAGTGTTGGGGAAAGCTAGTGCATGCTAGCTTTCCCACTTGCACAAGAACAAGCGCATCTCGAAAAACATCCTACCATGGGGGAAAGCTAGCATGTGCTAGCTTCCCCTCTTACACAAGCATATACACATCTCGAACAAGATCATTCCACTCTGGGGGAAAGCTAGTGTGTGCTAGCTTTCTCTCTTGCGCAAGCGCATCTCTAACAAGAAATTATTTTCCAGATTGTCTAACCCATCATTATCAGGAGGAGAAATACCACCTTCATCACACTTGTTTTGTTCAAATTTATCTTGCAAATCGGAGTTGTCCTTACCACACCAATTCTCTACTTCTTCATTCTCAGACATCCATTCTTCATCTTCCTCTGAAAGAGCTAGTAAAACATCATATGACCTGCCCTGTAAGTAGTATTTCATAATAGAGCATTCATCATCAAGGTTTTCTTCACTTGTACAGTAATGTTCATCATTCTCAAGGATTGTTGAGCCTACATAGTGCCCTTGTTTCTGATCACTCTCACTTGAAATTGTATCGATCTCTGAGACATAGCCATGTTCTTGGACAAAGCATGGTTTTTTCTGTCCATGTAATGATAAAAGTAAGAGAAAAATTGTTCCATGTATTTCATATGAATTGGAAGGTGATAACCTATGGATACATCATCCTCTCCATCATGATTACACTCATACAACCTATGGTAATTATTGAGATAAATATATATCACTATATATAGCCTTCATAAAATGTCAACCCGGGGAGGTAGACTTTGAGGCACTGACACCATATGTGCAGGATTGGCTTCTTCTACTATCTATTTTATTCAAGTTTAATTCAACTAGCCAACATTCAAAACTGTGATCACTACTTCAATCTTTAAATAGCAGCAAGGGTCTATCTAAGTACACACTTCAAAGAAAACAAATCTTCACTCATTTGTAACTCTACTAGCTTTCAATATTCATTCTACCAACTACTTTGGTTTAATATCAACTGTAAATCTCTACTAAAATGTCATTCAACCCTTTTTAACTGCAAATCTATAATACCCTGTCTTTCAGTCACACCATTCTTTAAAGTAAACTAACCTTTTGTAAATTACTTGTAGCTATATATGTAACCCATGCATTTCATAAATCATTCGAAAGTAAATCTGATATTTCTTTGTTCTAACTGAAGCTTCCTCAAAAATATTCATTATCCAAACTATGCAATTGCAATATAACTTCAAACTGTAAGCAAAATAGCTAATGGTTATTCGTAACTTCAAGCGACAGAATAAAAACATATGTTGAGACAAGGGGCCCTTCTTGCCTTCAACAATGACTGAATTAACTAATTCATCACGCAACATTCAGATAGAACTGAATTCTGGAAATGTGTATCTTTATAAAATAATGCAGTCATTTTTGGTCTATCTGAGTTTATAATCTTGGAAGAAAAAGACTATCTATCAGCAGAAAAATGAAATTTCTATCAGCCTTATACTTCCTATCATCCTCCTCCATCCCCAAAGTACTAGACTGACTTCTATAATATGAGCATTAATTACATGATAAACATAAATCTCCCTTCTTTTAGAAAATGGTTTTCAACAAACTGTTATGTGTCACAGCTATTCAGATCAAAAGGATTTGATCAAATAAAAGATGAATATTTCAAAGCCTTGTCCTCATGACATGAAGTGCATGAGGACAAGGCATTTGTTATAGAGATGCGCTCAGCATTAACTCGTCCATGTTGTCTTCTATTTTTATCTTGATCATCCATGTTTATTCGGAAGTGGTTGAGGATGCATTTGTAGGATCTGTTATCTCCTAAAATAGCACCGTCAGTTTTGTCAATTTTAGGTGATAGAGAGTACTTCAAAAATTTATTTCTAAATTTTTATAGGCTTGTTAGAGAGCCTATTGTTGTAAATAAAATTGAAATAAACATTGGAATTGATTCTCTTTAGCAAAAGGGAGAGTTACAAGTTTCGGTGGTTTAGGCGAACCTATGAAGAGTTCATTAACCGCCGAAAGCTTTGGCTTTTGGTGGTTAAAAGGGAAAAACAAAGCCTGATTAACCACCAAAAACGTGTCAACGTGGAAATATCAAGGCCCGTGTTTTCGCACGATCTAGATGTCAACTAGTGCAATAATGAAAAGATAACCGTCGAAAATTAAATGAATCGGTGATGTAAGGTGGTATTATTACATTCGATCAAGGTTTGATGCTCTATAGTATTTGCAAGACCCCCACTTCTCATTTCAAATTGAAACCATGGCATACACAGAAATCTATGAAGTGATTGTTTCATCTAACTGTTTGATGATTCGCATGGCCCTCATAACTTCAAGTCCCGAGAGATATATTCATGATGATTCCCAATTTAATTATGATTTGAAATCGATTGTTTTAGCAATCAAGTCTGAAGTCTTATTTATGTTCATTATATGAAATCCCTTTGATTTCGTTATCAAACCCGAGTCTATAGTCATTTTCATTATACCATATTAAGGTCGAGTTTTTTGTTATGCATATTACAACTCCATCTGTCATCCAGATGCCACAGAAGCCCAAGTCTTCTCTATTTCATTAAGTCTGCGTTTTCAGCTATAATCAAGCCTAAGTTTCTGGTTATGACTTGTTAAATATTTGGTCTATCTCATATAACCCAAGTCATCCCTATTTTGTTCCTTTCAATTCAACATACATCTACTGTTCCCTCCTGATTTTAGGTGTATTGTCTCCCCAGCTCGCAGGTTTTTTCTAATTTGCAGGAACAGGTTTCAACTAAATCAAGAAAATGCCAAAAGCAGGACCAACTCTAAGGTCCGAATTGGATGGGACCTAGTACTTGGAGGCACACCCTGAAGTGGCCAAATTCTTCAAGTTGGTTGGTGTTTTATCCTACTGTGAAAAGCTGGAAAACTTCCATCAACAATTATCAAAATATTTTTCCCTATCATATGATGGAAGGAGAGCTTTCATAGGAAAGGAGGAGTTTGTAGTAGATGAAGCTGCAATCACAGAGATCACTGGTCTTCCTAGGTCAGGTGAGTGTTGGTTCAAGACCACTATACCAGTAGACATTGAATTCAGATCTTATCTGCAACCTCAACATAAAACCCTCATCTAGAAGAAGGACATACCAATGTCATTTCTTGAGCCAAAATGGCATGCTCTGTTGAAGTCCATATTCTCCTATATTACTTGTGAAGGTAGGTATAATAGGGTAATGTTCTATGATTTTAAGCTTTTGAACCACTTCACTAGAAGGTCTCCTATTAACTTACCTTACTACTTTCACAAGGCACTCACCAAGATGGCTCGACAAGTTAAAGTAAATCCTACCAAGGTAGCTAGCAGATTGTCACACCAGGGTTTGATCACATTGATAGTCAAGGAATCTTTGAGGAAGAAGGAGGTTGACTGAAACTATTTCCTATTCTGGAATGAGTTCCCAACTGATCTACAACAATAAAACAAGGGAAAGAAACCTACAACAAAGAATTATCTTACCCCTAAGAGTAGTAGGAGGAAAAGAAGGGCCATCTCACCTCCAAAGGAGAAAATAGAGTCATCCTCTGTCAAACGTACGAGAGCCAAAAGGAAATTAAATTTTGGTGAAGAAGGTGAGAAAACTGAGGTTTTTGCTGAGTGAGACAAACCCTTGAACCTACCATACAATGATTCTAAACCTGAACATAAACAGACATAAGCACAAGGTGGAGAACAAACTGGTCAAGTTGTTGATGATTACCCAAATCTGCCAACTCCTACTCCTCCAGAGGAACATAGTACACTTTTGGCAGAAGCATCTGCTAGAAGACCAAGACCAGCTAGGTCACAGAAGAAAAACCAACTTCTTAAGAAGGTTTATGAGTTAGAAGTCTTTGAGAAACAAATCAAGAAGAAAAATGCAGAGTTAGTTGATAAGAATGTGGAATTATATCATATCAGTCAAGAGGTCATGGATAAACATGATAAGACTCTGGACAGAAATAAAATGTTAATAAAAGAGAACACTAACCTGAATAGACAGCTAGACTCCTAAGGATAAAGATGAAAGAGACTCAGACTACAGCTCCCAAACACTTAGGGTTGGAAACCTTATCAGAATTGACCACTTCTCTAGAGATGGAAATAGATCCTTCTACAGAACAAATCGAAGTTTCAAGCCCTATACAAGGAGCGACATCATCAAAGAAGCCTTGAACACTCATAGAAGCAGCAAGGTATTTCAATTTTTGCAATTTTTAAATTTTGGTGAAAGAAGATATTTCAGTGGTTTAGGCGATCAGGACGTTTGTTCATTAGCCACCGAAAGAAGAGATTTTGGGTGGTTAATACACCCAGAATTCCTCTGTGTTAACCACTAAAACCTATCACTGGCCAGAGAGAGATAAAGTTTTCCCAGATCAAATTTTTATTAATCCAAATCGTTTGAAAACTCTTTTAATGGATAGAGATTGAATTATAAAATCAAATCTAAGATCCACTTTTGGTGTAAAAGAGTTAGAAGAGGTATTCAAGTTGGTTTTGTTATCTATTTTGGTGGCAACAAATTGGGGTTTTTTCCAAACTCAGCAAATTTGAATCTCATCTTCTTCAAGAGTCATCAAACAACCTTGGAAGGATTATCTGCACTACACAAGGACTCTACATTATCTAAACACCATGAAATGTGGAATTGACCTCATTTTGAGGATCATTCCTTATCTTTTGTAATCTAGTTTTGACTTTCTATATTTAGTATTTCTGATCCAATCTTTCTGGATCTGAATACTGTATTGTAAAAACTATAAAGATGAAGACATAAGATGAACTAGGGAAGGTTGTTGAATTTCTATTGGCTAAATAGATGTTTTGTTCAAATTGTGATCCAAGGGACTGCAGGGATGGCTAGCATGACCCTGACAAGTCTCAAGGAGTTTGACCAATTTAGAGGGAATCTCTAATTTCTCCCTTTAGAATCTCAAGAGAAGTAGTGGGAGAGTTAGAGGGTGATTTAACTGAAGAGAACTCAAGCAAATAGGGACCAACCTTCCTAGAAGTGCCTCTCTCTCTTTTTTTTAACTATTGTATTCATTATTTTCAAGCTAATTTGAATTTTTACGACCATTGCAGTTGTAAATTTGTTGGTATTTTGTAATTTTAGCTGATGTATCTCTCAAATATACTCCTCAATACTTGGTGGATTGATCCCAAATTGAGATATTATGTGTTTATTTCCTTGATATATAATTCAACATAGTTTTTTTTTGAAAAGAAGTTTCATTGGTGTTTCATAAGATTTTCATTTTCAGATTTATTTTTTAGGACTAAGGAATCAGATCTACATATCCATGAATTAAAAAATTAACATGGTATCAGAGTTGGTTTCCTAAAATCTTCCTTCCAATGAATGGAGAAAGCAGGTACCTGCAAGAGAGAGTTGATGGAAACAAAGGAGGAGGCCTTGTGAGAGTAATGCTTCATTTCTATGAGAGGCTTGAATAACCTATAAGAGGTTAACATCTTTTGAACCCTGTGAAAGTCTCATTCAACCTATGGAAGGTTGTTGAATTGCTATTGGCTAAACATATATTTTGTTCAAATTGTGATCTAAGGGACTGCGGGGATGGCTAGCATGACCCTGACAAGTCTCAAGGAGTGTGACCAATTTATAGGGAATCTCTAATTTCACCCCTTGGAAATTTGAGTTGCAAATGCTTATGGAAGAGCTTGCTTTAAGGGTCATCGTCAAGGATAAAATAGCTTCTCTAGTTGATCATCAACAATTGGTTCATTATGAGATGAAGGTTTCTAAGTGCTAAAAAGGATAATTTTGGACTAAACGAAGGACCATTTAATTCCTCAAATAGCAAGAAAAACAACTAAGGAGATGTTCAAGGCATTGACTACTCTTTATTAGAGTGTCTTTCCAGGAAGATGCTTCTAAAGAACAAGCTTTCCCAAGTACGCATGAGTGACTCAAACACCATGAAAAATTACCTCATGAAGATCATTGAGCTTAGAGATTGGCACTCTTCCATTAGAATGAAGATAGAAGATGAAGAATTATTGCGTATTGCACTACATGGGTTTTCTCTTGTTTGAGAAGCTTTTGTTGAAGGTGTTTGTGCTCAGGCAACCCTCCCAACTTATAAGTAGCTTTTGGTACAATTTTGTCCAAGAGGAAACAAAATGAGAATCATTTGCAACACAATAAGAAGAGGCCCAGGACCTCACTCTCATTAGGAAGATAAAGAAAAAGAAATTTGCAAAAGGTAAGGAGGCATCCTTTCTAGACTCTAACTCTAAGAAGAGTAAAATAACTTGTTACAAGTATCATAAGAAATGACACTACTAATGAATGCTCAAAGAACATAAGATAATTTTATTAATGTCCAACAAATGACCATATATGTCAAAACTGCTAGTAAAAAAGTGCAAGGATTGCTAGATTTTCAAGGTGAAATATGGTGCAAGGATTGCTATATTTTCAAGGTGGAGCATATTAGTTTGCACAAAGGCACCACACTTAGTAGGCATTCCAAGACTTTATTTCCTTCCAATCAACGAAAGTCAAGCAACATTCATATTTCTCCTTGTTGGTTGCTCTCAGCATTTTTCATTTCATTTTGCAAGGCTGAGCTCATCCAAAGCCATTACAACAACCAAAACAATTTTTTCCCACCTTTGAAGTGTTCAGCAGCCCTCAAAAGCTTCAAGAGTAGTGTACTCTCCTTCAAAAATTGATTTGCAAACTTATGGGTTGTTGAAGCAACAATGCCAAGTTTTAATGGAAAGCTACAACACTTTAGTATGTGAAAATGGGATTAGAAACCTCTTTGGCACGGTTTTTATCACCAGAAGGAAAGTGTTGAGCTTCTCGGTGTCTGGAGCTACTCGTTGGGAATGAAAATTGATTTTCCATCGTCAAGGTTAATAGAGGGTTGTTGGACAATGAAGAAGTCTGATTGCAAATGAATAGAATGCATTTTGAATCCATTAACAATGCCAAAGGAAGAACTATTTTTTGATGTCCATGAGCCAGAGCAAGAGATGTTTCAAGCCTGTCTTGAGGTTTCAATTTTTCCTACGAAAATAGAGAAGCTAAATGGGAGTACAAAAATTTCTCTACATGTTGTTGTTGACATATTCATGGTCTTTTGCATTTTCAGCTCAAACACTTGTTAATATTTTTCTTGATTATTTAATATTTGCAAGATTGAGTTTATTGATGAATCCTTTCATTGGATCAAGCCCTCCTTGCATTTTCCATTTTGTAAATCTTATGTTGAAGGGATGCTACTATTGTTTGAAGAACTTTTGGTGGAAGAAGCATTGTAAAGAAACCATTCTTGATATCTTTCTTTGCATTCGATTGCTTCACCTTAAGTTCAAGTGTTGATTACAAACTTTTACACAAGGCTTGAAGGAATGGCCTTCAAAGTTGCTTCTCCAAGTTGAATCACTCCTATTTTATGAAGTTGCAAAGCAAGAGACAAAGATCTGAACATACCAAAGGATGGACATGGAAACTTATTCCTTTGTTGTGAAATGCTTTCATATGGAATTGTGAAACAACAAATGGGGCAACAAACAAGCATTCAAATGAAATAGAATTCCTCATCACTTCAACCCCCACCATTGCTCCCAAGCATATGCAAAAATCCCTATAAGAATTGTAGTAATAAAACACATAATGAGCAGAGTGGAAATCTATAGTCATCTTGACAAAATGTGAAATACATGATGAATGATGTTTCTAATTTGACTTGTTGAATGCAAATAGTTAGGTTTGCAGAAATAAATGGCTGATGAAGCAAAAGCAAAAGGAAATGTTGCATTTTCTGCAGGAAACTACGAGGAAGCTATAAAACATTTCTCTGAAGCAATAGTTCTTGATCCGACCAATCATGTTTTATATTCAAATCAGTCTGTAGCATATGCTTCATTCCATAACTATAGTGATGCACTTCAAGATGCTAAGAAGACGGTGGAAATTAAGGCAAATTGGTCCAAGGTTACAGTAGGCTTGGGGCAACATATGTTGGTCTTGGAAAATATGATGATGCAATTTCTTCTTACAAAAAGGGCCTAGATCTTGATCCTTCTAATGAAGCATTAAAATCAAGCCTTGTTGATGCACAACCAACAAGTAGATCACGGGACCCATCCTCTCCATTTGGAAACATATTTCAGGGGCCAGAATTGTGGGCAAAATTAACAGCAGACCCAAAGACAAGAATGTTTTTGCAGCAACCTGATTTTGTTAAGATGATTCAAGATGTTCAGAAAAATCCTAACAATATTAATCTGTATCTTAGTGACCAATGCATGATGCAGGTTCTAGGTGTGTTACTAAATGTTAACTTACGTAATGCCACATCATAGGAGGATGCTTTTGAGCATACTGGTTCACCCAAGCCACAACCATAGCCAAAACGAGAACCAGAACAAGTAAAGATATTAACGCCTTGTCTGATACAAATAACCTCTCAAGCCGAACAAGTAATCCTACTGAAAACACATAAAACCATGAAGAAATATCAGATGGAAAAAAAAGTCTTTATGTTGCAATTGGGATTGAATGGTGTCAATTCAAATCACTCTCAACATAAAAAACAAATATTGAAACATATCCTCTCCCTAAAATCTAACATGTTATTCTTAAAGTTAAACCCAGCAAAGGAGTAGCCATCTTGTTCCTGAAAATATTAAAATAGGCAAAGAAAAAATAAACATACATAGGAACACCAAAACCATAGAAGAAGAGAAAATACAACAAAGTAAAGGGTGGATGCTACAAAATTGCATTATCTCATCAGTTTTATGTAACATAACTCAGATGACAGAACCTACATTCATCAGGTAAATTTGTAAGTCAATTATCATGAATGGCAAGCACCTTAAGTGACTGAATCTTGCCCAAAGTTATAGGTAGCCACTCTAGGTGATTCTCAAACAAAATTTGGCAAAAACAAAAACTTGGAATCAGTACACTTCACTCTGTACATAAGTGTTAATGATATTTATACATGAGTCAATATTCAACCATTTTATCTTTTACAAATTGAGATTATATCATTGTATTAATGACATCATTTACCAACTCTGACTATGTCATAGAATCTACTACTACTTAACACATGACAAACAAGTATCACCATCCTCATCTCACCAAGCGTTGGATGTTCACTAGGCTTCCAATCTCCAAAGGAATGTTAACTGCACAAAGAAAAGGTCCAATAATTTAAGCAATCATAGACAAACATTAGAAAGAAAACATATTAAATTAAAGATCCTATGAATCCCTTCAATGTGATTGGTACATTTTCTCTGCCTTTACTACACTCCCATAGTCTATTGACGACTGGTTGTACTCTCTAGTCCTATCGACCTATTTCTTGGTCATTTGTTGGACATTACTAGAATTATCTTCTCTTCTCTGTAGTGAAAGAACCAAGGAATGAAAACATGGCTATATATACTACAAGGAAGGAAAAATAAAGAACTAATCAACTTTCCACAAACCAAAGAAATTTACAAAAAGGATTAAGTTGTAAAGTATGTCCTTGGCAGATTTCACTTACTTTTTACATATCACGTTTTGTTGAACCTAGTATCTAATATTTCCTACACCACAAAAATCGATGCCTCATTATATTTGTGTGGTTTGTAATACAAACTTCATAACTTAGAAGATAGAAAACCTTAATGAAATCACAACAAAAGTTCTCTAGATAGCATGCAAGCTTAAAAGCAACTTAAGCAGTTTAATGGGGAGAATATATAAATGGAACCTTACTAAATAACACCATCTGAAATATTTCAATTAAATATAATGACCAAATATGTTGATCAATACCAGTTCATGTTTTACTACTAAAAGAACACTTCAGCAGAAAATGCCCCACAAAGTTGAACTCAAGTTGGCTTAACCAAACCAATATGGAACTACATATGTGGAATCATTGAGGACTGCAGCAACTAAATTAAGAAAAAATAGTCCCCGAGAATTGTTCCTTGGAATTAGTATGCATGGATAACTTTAAGAAGTTCTGGAAAAGTAATCTATCCTTCAACCAAATTCAACCTTCAGATCTGCAACACTAGATAAATGTTTGAAAATGCCAGTGTAATTTTGAAGGGGTAACAATTACTCTTTTAATGACATAATATTCATCGTTGCATTTTGGTTAAGTACGCATACTTTTAATGACATAATATTCATCATGAAATTTTGGTTAAGTACGCATATCCACAAGTAGTTGGTTTTGAGTTTGTTAGAATTAGGGAAAAATTTGAAAAACAAAATGCTTTTAAATTCTTGTTTACTAGATCAACACATATGAGAAAAGATATAAACAAATCTTAATACAAACAAAATTTCTGAGTGTAAAAGACAACAATATGACATCATAATTGAAAACGTAAATACATAACAACAATAACAATATGACATCATAATTGAAAACGTAAATACATAACAACAACGATATTTAAATGACCATGTGTAAATATAACCATAATTAAAAAGAACATTGTACCAAATATCCATATTTTAAAATGCCAATATTTAAAAACTAATACATCTAAAATGACAATATATATAACAACATAATAAATAAATTACCATGTGACATCATGGTTAAAAACTGTCCATATATAAAAAATGACCATAATTAAACATGTCACATGTAAAGGTATCGACTTTTAGAAAGACAATGTATAAAATAGCGATATGTTTCTTTAAAAAGACAAGCTTAAAAGTCAATACTCATTGTCAATAGATAAAGATAACCTCATATTACAATTAACGTCAATTAAAGATAACAATGTGACATCAGGGTTAGAAACTGTCCATATATAAATATATATACACTCATTTTATATAAATATATAAAATTTTGGAAGACAATATATAAACTATTAGAAACTTTCCATAAATAAATATATAACTGTTATAGAGATAGGCCAAAACGTGTGCACATACCAAGTAATCATGGTTTCTCTACTGTAGTCTCTATGGAAGGTTTTGCAAAGCCACTGGTCAAGTTTTTAGAGACAGTTTTATTTCCTTTCTAGAAAAATGTCCAACGTGGATCTCAGCGTTAAACTATAGAGAATGGCAGGTCTGAATGATTCAATACGAGTCCACGAACAGTAATTATCATAGTTATCTCTAATTCACACTAAAATAAAAATTACAAACATTAAATCCAAATCTCAATATTCATTGGTGAACCGAAAACTAACAACATGAAATCCAAATCAAAATGGCAAGATTCATAAAATTAGAAAGGATGTTAACGCAGACGAATTGCCAGGATTAAAATGAACTGCCAGGTAAAATGAATTGCCAGAAGGTAAAACGAAAACGAATTTCCAGGATTAAAATGAACTGCCAGGTTAAAACGATTTGCCAAAGATTAAAATGAGGAACTGCCAGGTTAAAACGATTTGCCAGAGGTGAAAACGAATTGCGAGAAATGAAAACGAATTGCCAGAGATTAAAATGAGTTGCCAGAGGTTAAAAATGAATTGTCAGAGATTAAAACGAATTGCCAGCGGTTAAAATGAATTGCCAGAAATGAAAACGAATTGCCAGAGATTAAAACGAGTTGCCAGTAAAGTTTTTCTTTTAAATCGAACTGCCCAAATATCTATCAAACGAGATGACAGTAGAAAGAGAGAGACTGACAGAAATTCGAAAATGATTGACAGTATTTCACAGCGAAAGGACAGTAGATTATGAAACAAACTACCCACCACCGAACGGCCCACGGTAACCCAAGAAAACGCCCACTGTAATGACCCTTAATTATTAAGATGATTAATTTAATAAATAATCCTAAAAATTAGCTAAACTATAATTAATTATTAAATAACCTTAACTAATTATCTGTTATTAATTAATTATTTTTTATTATGATTAGTTTAAGTATGATTAACTCTTTAATTAAGGGTTAATGATTAATTTGATTATTAATTAATTAATTGATTAATTAAGTATTAAACAAATGTGGGATAATAAAATGTAATGTTTAAATTGGGTTACGTATCCCATAGGGGATAATGTAACCAATACGTAAATGGGATAATATATTTAAATGAATGGATAAGGTATTAATAAAGCGATAAGGTATTTGGTGGGGGGAGTTAATGCAGGAAGGACGGTGAAGGAGGCATAAGGGAAGTGGAGAAGGATTTTGGAGGCATTCATTAGAGAGGGGTGGAGAAGGATTTTGGGGGAGAACTCTGAGTCTTGGACCAGGGAGAGATCTGTGTTTGGGATTGACACAGTGAATGGGGTTGCTAGAGGTTTTGGGCTCGGAGGGCCAGGATATCCGTAGATATCCTGGAGCTAGGTCATTTTCCTAGTTGGCAGGGTGGACAATGGTTTTGGGCAATTTTTTTTTTTGTGTTGCAACAAGACTGGGTTGAGTAGCAGGTAGCAGGAGAGCAGCAGCAGCTGGCAACGAAAATAGCATTAGAATCAGGTACCCTGTTGAATTATGCATTTATTTATTCTACTATGAATTCGTTATTATTTGATGAATCTAAATTGTTTAAGTTGCTGGTATGAAGATCGATATTATGTTGAATAGATATTGTATTATGCTGTTAAGAAATAATTGCTCGTGAAGATAACAATGTTAGATATATGTTTATGGGCATTACACCCACAATCCCAAAAACGCCACTGTATAACGATTCTCCCACTGTATAAAAGAACTTTGTTGTATAAAAAGTTACAGTGCCATTGTAATAACATTTACCCATGCAAATAACAAAAATGCCCATAAACAATGTACAATGTCGATCATTCAAACGCCCCACGCATACAACGAATCAACGCATTTATGGCAATAAAACCAACAACAGATTCCATGAATTTTTCAGTAATAAACCCCGCATTACACACACGAAATTGCAACAATAATAATAAAAAAATGCAATGACAACGATTTTACAAGACCACAGTAAGGAAAAACGAAATGCCAAATGAATTTACAGGATCGGAATAGCATTATCCTCAGTGAAATTTGAAGCAATAGTGAAAAACGAAATGCCCAATGAGTTTAAAACCTTCATGATCAATAAGCAAACAAATAGCAGTCGAATTGCCAGAATGGGTCTGAACCCTTTGGGCCAATAAATAAAACAGAAAGCATTCAAATTTCCCAACAAAACAGAGTTTTCCAATCAACAGAGGTATAACATTCACAATGGTTACTCATTCACATGCAGATCTAAACATACATCCAAATGCATTCTACCCTACCAGAAGTAAAAATCATATCGTTGCCTTGCCTCAGATGACATCCCGCGCTCTGTGCCACTTCCTGCGCTCCATGCTGCTCCTGCTCACCAATCATAGAGACCTCACCGGTACCTCCCAGCCAATCGCTAGGGGTACTCTA
>CBVK0100413567.1:0-19538 GCA_900067695.1 Picea abies
GAGAGAGAGAGAGAGAGAGAGAGAGATGGATTGAGTGAGAGGCGGAGAGTGATAAGCAGTGGAGGAATAGATGCAATAAAATAAAAATATAATTTTTGGGACTGTCATATTTGATTATGAATACTATGAGGGGAGGCATATAGTGGGAGAGAGAGAGATGGAGAGTGTGGGAGAGGGACATGGTGTTATAGGGGGGCATATCTACCCTTGGGCCTGTTGGATATATTACACAATCACCTAGGTAATTCTTTTCCTAAGATTATAATCCAAGGTTGAGACTGCTTGCTTAGATGAGAATGTTCTCTATGGAGAATATTCTCCTACAAAATAGGATGATCCTCTTTCGTTTAGAGTTATTCACACTCATTTATACTAGTGGAAGTCACTCATGCATGAAAACCTTGGTTATATTGCCGACAGTTGCATGTGTTTCTCTCACTTCCACATGTGTGACTCAATTAATTGATGATTGCATGGATCGGTTAACTAGGACTAGGTGGCAGCTTACTTCATTTTATGTTAGTGAGTGTCTATATATATATATATATATATATATATCTATATAACTACTATGGAAACTTCACTTAGCTATGTAGAGTATATCACATATATTTTACTATTTTACTCAATAGTTAATACAAATATTTCATTCCACTCTCTTCTCTTCTCTCTTTGCAGGTTGTTTGCATTCATTTTCTACTAGCTAGGTTCATTGTGAAAACTTCACATGGTATGAGAGCATTGAATTATAAGAGAAAGCGCATAAGCATTTATTTTTGTAGGTACATGAGGAATATGTAGTTAGAAAACATGGATTACTCACTGGAAATAGTTCTCATGCCTCATAACTACTTTGAGTGGAAGATGAAAATTCTACATCAGCTAAGATGTAGAGGCTTGTACCAGATTATTATGGTAAAAAATATTAACACAAATTATACTTTCGAGAAAAAAATATATCTCAACCACAACGACGAGTCTTATAGCCTCCTCTATTTTTCTATGTCCCCTGAGATTTTTTTTCACATCAAAGCTTGTACCAGACCATATGAGACTTGGAAAAAGTTGGAGGATCTCTTTGGAAAACAAGATGAAATAAGAGGCCATATGCTTGAGGTCAAGATAAATTCCTTAGGTCCAAGGAATTTTGATAACATCCTAGACTTCCTTACAAATTTCAAATCCCTCTTCTTTCATCTAAAGGGATGTGGTATTGATAAATCAACTCAAGAAACCTAGTTGATCCTTTCTATTCTGGAAAAAATTGGACTAAATTATGTTTTTTTCATATTATCTTTCCGTACAAATATATTCACTAGAGGATATACCTAGAAAATTATGAAATTAGATCAATTTATTGAATCCCTCATGCATGAGAAATACAATCTCATCAAGATGGGTATAATCAAGGGATCTAATACACATTCACTCATTGTGCATGCAATCAAAAGACCAATAAAAAAGGAAAAGGAAAGTTGCATGCAGAGACAAAGAAGGAAGGGTACTCCAATCCCTTTGAAGATTCCTTAAGCTCCAAATGTGGAAAAGGTAAGAGAGGGAGTACCAAATGAGGTTACTGCAAGAAGATTGATCAAATGGCCCATAGCCTTTAGAATAACAAACTCAGGGATCACATTCTCGAAGCTTCCAAGAAGAAACCAAAATATCTAGGTAAACGAGGTAACTCTCATGCAATGATTTCCATTAAATCTTCTCCTTATGCATATATCTTAGATTCAAGAACATCCCACCATATGGAAGCAACATATAATTTGTTATCTTCTATTTCTACATGCACAGGTCATCCCATCCTCATGGGATATGATACCTCAGTTGAGGTCATTGACCAAGAAAGAGTAGAAATCTCACACATAAGTTTTGAGAATGTCTTTCATGTTCCAAAACTCTTCATGAATCTACTCTCTTTTTATCAGATAATGCATTATGGTATAGGAAAAAGGGTGGAATTCACACTTGGTTGCATAAACATATTTGATATATGTGATAACTCCATGATTATTGTCGGTGAAGTAAACCATCAATATAATTTATATACCTTCAGTAATTTCATTGAAAACTGTGATTCAAATTTACTATTGATGCATGTTGATGGTACTAGTAGATTATGGCACAATAGATTATGGCCTAGAGGGCCTCCTCTCCTTTAGATTTCATCCACAATGATATGATGAGAACCTTTCCTCATCAATCCATCAACAATCCAAGGTATTTTCTTATATTTATTGATGATTTCTCATGATACACTTGGGTGTATTTTCTTAGGAAGAAGTATGAGTTTTTTGAGAATCTCAAAGACTTCAAAGCACATGCAGAGACTTAGACCAGGAGAAAGATAAAAATCCTCCACAAATAAAATGGAGAGGAATATGTGAATAGATATTTATAGCATCTTTGTTCATAGGTAGTTATATAGCTACAACACACAATACCTTACACTCCACAACATAACGGAGTAGCCGAGAGGAAGAACATATCCCTCAAGGAGATGGACACTTGCATGTTGCATGCAAGATATATACCACCCAAGATTTGGGCTGAGACACTTAAATATGCCAACTACATTCATAATATATCTCCTCATATATTTTTCAAGGACTAGACTCCCTTTGAGGAATGGAGTGGAAAAAAACCAAAAGTCACCCACTTCCAAATATTTGGATCACGTGCATGGGCCCATGTACCCTATGAAAATATGAAATCACTAGATCCATATATTATTGCATGAATAATCATGGGGTATCCATATGGTGTGAATGGTTATATGTTTCTTGACCCGTCTACTAGTAGGCTCATCATTGATCGCATTGTTCATTTTGAGAAAACTCCCTTGCATGCATTGTTGGAGCCACCTACAGATATATCTATACAACTTACTACACCATACATCAATGATGATGAGTCCACTAACTCATATCATGGCTCAGATATGAGTTTCAAATATAATTTGGAAGATGATAAGCATACCTATGATCAACATGTATATTTTGAGCCACCAAAGATACCCAAGTGGGCACAAACCACCCTACAGGAAGAAGGAAACCTTGTGGGGGATCCAACATATCATAAGAGGATGAGGTATTATTTTTAGGATCTTCCTCCTACACTCATATTTACCGAAATAGTGATTCCCATGCATTTCTATATGGTTCTAGATTCATACCCATAGACCTAAGAAGAGGTTGTAGGGAATACCTTTTAGGAAGATGCAATGCAGGAGAAGTATAAATCTCTCCTCGAGAACCAAACTTGGGATCTAGTTCCAATTCCTTCATAAATGAATCTTATTATATGCAAATGGGTCTATAGGACCAAGAAGGAAACATACATAAAAGTGATAAGGTATAAGGAAAGACTAGTTTCCAAAGGTTTTAACCAGATCCACAGGATAGACTATGATGAGACCTTTTCTCCTATAGCAAAGATGAACTCCATATGACTTCTCCTTGCCATTGTAGTATCCCGGTGGTGGGAAGTTCGCCAAAAAGACATGAAGAATACTTTTATTCATGGGGATCTATTAGAAAATATTTACATGGAGTAGTTGCAGGGGTTCATTTAGAAATAATCCATAGTATGCCGACTAAAGAAGTCCATATATGGCCTCAAGAAGGAACCTAGAGCATGGTATGCAAAGATGGATGCTTAAGTTCTCTCTCAACACTTTTTCAAATGCAAATTAGATATGAACATATACATGATAAAGACCTCAGATTCCTTGTTGATCATAGTTCTATATGTTTATGACCTCTTGATCATAGGAAGTTCAACCTCAACAGTTTTTGTGGTAAAATACATTCTACACAACAAGTTCTCTATGACAAAAATGGGACCACTGCACTATTTCCTTGGTCTCGAGATCAGTCAAGATAATTCATGGATCAAGCTATCTCATAATAAGTATGATTGGGATCTCTTGGTTAGATTTCTCATGACAAATTACAATTTAGAATCCACAACCTTTCCATCTCAGGTACATCTTGAGGATGGCGGGGATACACCAATGGTGGACAACACCTTGTATTAGTATCTTATGGGGATCCTTCTCTATCTCACTCACACCTAGATGGATCTCTTATATGAAATAGAGGAGTTTTCCAGGTACATACATGAGTCACATGAGCTACATTGAAAGGATGCAAAGTGCATCCTTAGATATGTTGATGGAACCACAAGTCATTGGATCCACTCTGCAACAGGTTTTGTATTGGATCTCATGGGATTCACTTATTTTGATTGGGTTAGAGATAACACATATCACAAGTCCATTTTTGGGTATGTGATTAGTTTGTTTTTTAGTCCCATATGTTGTTCAAGAAAAAAATAGTCAATTATTTCTCTATCGTCAGCAGAGGCCAAGTGCAGAGGAGAAATCAATGTCACTATTTAAGAACTTTGGATTCAAAAATTCCTCACCAATATTGGAATCCATTTTCATCATTCTATTTTCATTTGGTGTGAAAATCAGAGTACTCTCAATTTTTAAAGAGACCCAGAGCAGCGAGAGCAGACCAAACACATCGAAATCCATATGCATTACATCAAAGAGATGTTACATGATAGGATCATTGATTTGCAATATTTTCTATCCATTGAAAATACTACAAATATCTTCATCAAGACATTTACTAAGCACAATTTCCACTTCTTGTGCCCATCTTGGAGTGAATGACACAGTTTCTTAGCAATTGTCTCTCCTTATTCATTTTTTATGCATTGTACTTTGAGTGGGGGTGTTGTAGTCTAGGGGAAAGTACAAGAAGGTTTCTAGTAGATCCTTACAAAAATAATTACACACTACAACATTATATATAAGAGCATACAGACATATAGAAGAACATACACAAGCGTAGGAGAACCATCAATAACTTGTATTATATATATTCTCACAAAACAAATTGTCTTTCCATTACATGCTAGTGTATATGTGTGTGTGTGTGGTATATAGTTACTTGTCGGCTACATTCCTTAACTGGTCATTTGATGTTGACTATCTATTCAATCGACTTCTGAACCAACTACTGCAGTTAGCTTGGCTAGTTCACTCATGTGTCTAGTTAGTGGGGATGACTAGTCCCTACAATATCTCCCCCCTCCTCAATTCCTTGCTCATCCAAAGTATGAGGAGAGTGTGAAAAGATAAAAAACAAATTCTATTATGACCGCTTTTAGGTTATTACAAAATGAGAGAGAGAGAAAATAAGAAGAAGAAGAAGAAAAGAGAGAATGATGACGATGTATCCTGCTGTGATTTCTCTTATCCTTTACTGAAAACTTGTTGCTCATTGTACTTTTTGAGGATACCCAAAGTGTCAAACTTGAGTTGGACTCCTTATACTATCTTACAAGTGTTACTGTCCTTTTAAATTTGTCTTGTACGACTATTTCTTTCTTCTCTGGTGGTCTAGATTTTCACCTTAATTTTTTTTTCCTGATATTATTATGTAATAATTGGAATGATTTCAGTTTACCATAGATGTATTCATTACGTCCTTTAGTAGTAGTAACCTAAACTAGATTATGACTTCCATAACCTACCATAGACTTATACTCAACCATGGAATGGTTTGGGTCAAGTCTAGTTGGAAGAACATCTAACATCTTCCACTCGACCTCCATATTTCATCAGTGCAAGGTACCAATGACCAGTGGATTGGATTTCCTACCCTAACTTACTAATCCTAGTTGGCCAAATGATACAAATGCAGATTAGGAATAAATCTCCAATGCCCCTCTGTTTTTGAGATTAAACGAATGGTGCTAAAGAGGGGCATTCCTTCCTTTATACAATTTTGAACCTCTCCTTGTGATGTTTGTATCCAATACGATTACTTAGCTTCTCTCATAAGGAGGGGAGGCTCAGGTGGATCATTATCTGTGATGCCCATCATCAACATAGCCTATTTTGGAACTTAATTGTTTACAGGATGATTTTTCTTTGTTATATTGGTTCTCTTATAAAGGATCTTGTTTTATGTTAGATGATGAAAACCAATTACGTGAAGTGATTCCCAATATACAAAAATATTATTCTTGCATGACTATGCATGTGTAGGAAATGATCACCATTCTTGGTTGTCTATGAATGACAGTGTACATAGAGGAAAATGATACAGATATATAGGGCCAACTATCTTATTGGATGATGTGGTATCTTTACTGATCTATCGGTGTATCCATTATTTATGTAAGATATATTCCCTCATGCCTTTGTTTGATGTCATGGTGTCTTCATTATGGGCCTAAAGGAGATTGAAGGCTTCAAGTTTGTCCACATCACTATATGAGTTGTTCTCCACTATATTAATTTATTTTCTCATATAAAAAATTTTGCAACAAATATTTTGATGGATTTCATTTTCTTTTTATTGTCTTTGTTCTTTTTTTCTGATTTAACTCTCCCTGATAGGTTTTTGACTTAGTTGAGTCTTTTTGGTGCCTTTAAAATGATATTCACCAGTAGGACGTGAGGTTTCTATGTTCAATATATTTATAAGTAGGCCCCATTGAATAATTTTTTGAATGGGTTACCTTGAGGCATTACTAACTGTACTACTCCATTGGGTTGGATGTCCTTGAACACATATGGTCCCAACCATGCGGTTTCTAATTTCCTTGTTTTTCGTTTGAGCTGACAATCATATTATAATACCAAATCTCCATTGTTGATGTCCTCTTTTCTGAGATGTTGGTCATGCCAGCATTTTTGTTGGATTTTTTGGATTTCCTGATGTTGTTGTGGAAACATTATCTCTTCTTCTAGTTGATTTAGTTGATAGAATCATTTCCATGTGTTAAGTATATGGTCAAATTATAGAGAGGAGGATATCCGACCTGCATTGGCACAAACATGTAGTGGGATTACAACTTCTTGAACATAAACTAATTTGAATGGTGTTTGAACATTTGATCTTTTATATGTTGTTATGTAAATGCACGGTATTGTTGGGACTTTATCATCCCAGTCATATTTTTTTAGTCCACATATTTTAGTTATCCCCTTGTGTAGTTTTTTGTTAAATGATTCAACTACTATGTTGGCTTGTGGATGGTATGCAGTCATTTTTCTATGGTCAATTAGGAACTTTCTCAGTATTATTTAAATTGTAATATTGATCAAGTGTGTTCCTTGATTGCTCATTATTGTGAAAGGACAACCAAATATGGTAATTATGTTTTTATAAATAAATTTTGCAGTTTTTTTCTTTTGTACAATTCTCAACTGGTTAGACTTCCCATTTGGTTAGATATTCGATGACTTTAATTATGTACTTTTCTCTTGATATTTTGTCTCTTGTTGGGAAGGGTCCGACAAGATCAATATCCCAATTTTCAAATGGTAAACTCGGGTTTATTGAATGCAGGGGAATTTAATTTTTCCATAATTGTCGTCCCATCCTCTAGCACTTGTTGCATTTCTTTATTTTCTCTCGACAATATTTATGTAGTGTCAGCCACCAAAGGCCATATTGAAGGATTTTTCTTCCTATTGTGTTGGCTTGAAAGTTCCTCCTGCTGGTCTTGTGTGTGCCTTGGAAATTATATCTTCTCATTCATGCTTTAGTGCACATCTTCATAGGATATTATCCAGTCCTAATTTGTAGAGGTATCCATTTATAAGAATGAATGGCACAATTTTCATTGATAGGATCTTCTACTTGTTGGATGGGATATCCTTAGGTTCTTTCCCATCTTCTAAAGAATTAATAATTTCCTCTAATTATTTATCTTCTTACATCCTCAATAAGTTCACGTATGGTAGCTCATTGTCTATCTCAATTGTATCTTCTCTTGTCTCTAGTCGGGATAGGTGATTCGGACCAATGTTTTTTTCCCTAGTCGAACTACTATTTTGAAGTCAAATTCCTGGAAGAGTAATATCCAATGAGAAATATTAGCATCATGGTTTGTTGACAAAATGTTTCAAATCTTGATGATCAATGAAAAATACAAATTAATTTTCTAAAATATAGTCGCTTAATTTTGCAAGGAAAAGATAATTGTTAAGTCTCCATGCTTCGTCTTCAAGTAATTCCAATCTTCTTTATTTATCTTCCGAATGGCATATGGATTGGAATGGTCGACCATCTCATCATATAGCTGGGATAAAACTACATCTACAACAACATTAGATGCATCGACATGTACATGAAATTTTATGGACCAGTCGGGAAATCTTAGTATTGGTACTTCTACCAAAAAAATTTTTAACAGTTCAAAAGAGTTGTTACATTATTGGCTCCATTTAAATTCCACTTATTTATTTGGTATCTCATCAATTAAAAAATTAATATTAGAATAATGTTGAATAAACTTCTGATAATATATGATGTGTCCAAGGAAGTGTTTTATTTGTTTCTAATTGACTGGTAGTTCTAGGTCGAGGATGAATTTTATCTTTCCCATATCGACTTTGATGTGGTATTTACGTACAATGTGTGCCCAACAATATTCCTATTGATTTGGATAAGATACATTTTTTTATATTCAAAGATAAGTGAATCTGTTTGCATCTCTCCAACATCATTCATATCCATTGTATGTGATCCTTTAGGAGGTTGTAGATAGTCCAATTGTCGAAGTACACAACCATTTTTTTATATATTTATTCTTTAAATTCCTTGACCACTATCTTGGAGAATATTGTCAAGGAATTTTTTAGAACAAAGGGATTGAATCTGTATGCAAATGATCTGAACTTGGATACAAATATAGTTTTTTCTTGATCTTATTTAGCTATTGGTACTTGATTGTATCCATAGAATCTGCCAGTAAAGGAATAACATTCGTTCCCTGCGACTTCACTGATGATCTCATCAGCGTATGGTGTTGGGAAAGGATCTGTTACTGTGATTTTATTTAGTCCCCAGAAGTCAATGCAGATTCATAGCTTCTTGGGAACGTGCTTCTTTGGTTTCATGATCATGGGACTTTCCCATTCTTAATTATCAATTGGATATATGATATTAGCAACTAACATTGCCTCGATTTAATTTTATACAATAGGATTTTATTTATGTGCTAATTTATACGACATTTTTTTGACAGGCTTGGCTCCTGGTATTAGTTCAACTTTCATTTCTCCCATCTCTTGTACTAATCCTTTTAGGTATTTATAATCTATGGAAAAAACATCGTGGTATTATTTTAATACATCGATTGTTTCTAAGTTGTTGGTTACTACTCTCTTCCTACTCTTGGGCTGACCCAGGTTTAGATCTAAACAAGCTTCCAACAAATCCCTTTAAAACTATTATCCCTCCTAGTAAACTAAAATGGCATAGCCCCCCATACCTCAACAGGTTTTTGCATGACCTATCAGTCTAAGGATCGTTCTTAATATCCCTTTGATTCTTATTGAGTCTTTGATTCCTCCCAGGAATCTCCAACACACAAGTGTTTCCACAGGTACTTCTTCTGGGACTTACGCCTATGTGAACTGGTACAAAGCGCAAACTCTTACCCACATGACCAACTGATATGACCACAAACCTTTCCTCAAAATGTATTTTGGGTTTCGCAGCTTCGCGATCCTGATGTGAGCTCCCTATGGCTCCTTCGATCCCCGAACCCCAAAAAGGATAACGGGTTCTTAACTCCTCCCTTGAATTTTCTTCCCTGATGTGACCTTCGGTTCAGACCTGAGCCTACTTTCCACACACTTCGGGACCTCGTGTATTGGCTATTTTCAATGCAACAACTCTCTTCACCGATAGTTGAAATCGAAATGATTCCTCGTTAAAAATCAATGACTCTGAGCTTCCCATGATCTGACAGTATTGATTCTATCGTGACTTCATGAATCGGGAGTTTTCCAGTCTTGACTCTGAGTCACAAATTTTCTCCACACCCCGAATTCTGAAATGACACAAACTAAGCACAATATCAACAATTCTCGTCGATCCATATCTGACAGCCACTACTCCTCTTGATATTATGATTTCTTAAGGACTTTCCCCTAATCTTCCCGGTGATCCACTGGATCCAATGACCCACAGATCTTCAACGATTCTCCCTCTGAGAATTTCAACCATCCGTTCAGACTTCTCAAAGACTTCTTCCTAAAGGTTGGGCATTTTTTCCTCCTGGACTTAATTTTTTGTGAGGTGACTCCAGACCTAATCCTTCCCTTCGAGTCCTTCCAAGTATCTATCCTTCCTGAGCTTGATCTCTGCTCCGGCTCAAGACTTTTAAGGATTTATTGCATGCACTCCTTGTGGCATTCACAACAACCTCTGGTTATTGAACACTTCCAACTATGTGTGCTCCTTGAGACAATAGTTCTTCAACCTTTCTCCTTGGCTGATAAAATTCTAGGACTTCCACTGGCCTACACACACCTTTCATGACTCTTGTGTTGCACTTGCACTCTAGCTGGTATAAGAACAATGATATCCCTCCTGAGCTTTTCTGAGATAAAACTTAGAACTCGTCAATGCACTCCTTGCAGACTCTCATTGCACTCCTTGTAGGATTTCTCAGGAAGAGAAACAATTGAAAATTATACTTCTCCTCTTACGGACTTCATACATTCAACATGAAATCATGCACACAAAGCATTGAAACAAATGCATAACAGATAACATAAACCAACTATAAACATACCATTCAATAGATGCTAACAGTAACCATGAAACACCATGAAATGGAATCAAAGCATTCTTATATTAATTCCAGTGCTCCTGTACATGGATTAAATAGAAACAACTATCTATTTGTACATCTCTACAATATCGGTTCTTCTCTGCTCTCCAATTCTCTTCTTCTCCTTCTCTACAACTTACAATTACAATGAGAATAATCCTACAATACAATCCATACGAGGGAGATTTCTAGATTTTTCCCTCCTACACTCTAAGTTATCTAATCGAAATTAAAACCTACAACTACTTCACATTCATTACAATTAAATTCCTCCATGTCTGATAGATGAAAGCAATGCTCAAGATCTATTTTACAATCTTCAAAACATAAATGCAATACATCCTTCTAGATATTACATTAATGCTCCATCTTTTGAAATTCAAAATGCCTTCAAAATATGCATTGGTGCGATTACAGTTGTCCTCTTTTGTGCTTGCTTTGCTGTCTTGCTTAAGATGCTCCTGCATCACAAAAGGTAACACAACACACAAGTGTACTACACAGTCTCAACTGAAATAGTTCTATGGGTGACTGCAATGCTCAGATGCTTGCAGTCTAGGAAAGAGTTGGGATCTGGGATTGCAATTCATCTTCTTAAGACTTGATCTAGTGGTTTTTTCTTTAATTATTAATATCTATTCATCTATTAAGGTTATGCATGCACTCTGATAGATCTAACATATAACAAATTCCACAGAATTATTCATTCATCAACTAACTAATTATATAAAGTAATTATGCAATCAACACAACACATAACACAGGTGTTACCATGGTTCACCCCCTCCTAGGCTACGTCAACAAATATCTATCTTCTCAGGCTCATTTATTATGGTTCTGCAATATGTGGTTCCACGTGCACTACAACTCCTTTAATATAATCACAAAACAGACTCCACGACCTTGTGAGGCTGACTAGATCACACGAAGATCCTCATTCTGTGATATAACCATCAAGATATTGTTAATTTTCTTCCCTACAACTCACTATCTTACAAAAAATGGAGAGAGTTATCCAATGAGCTATTACGGGTGCAAAACAGAGCTTGTATGAGAAAGTTACAGCCAAAATAGTAAGGGTGAAATTTTGGTGTCATATTATTTCCGAAGAGCATAAATCCTTTCTCATAGGTCGATTTGGGCCATAGGAGTAGTCTATGAAAATATTATGAACCATAGAAAACAACCATGGAACTAGATTTAGGATTTGGGTATGGAAAAATATGCAGGAAGAAAAAGAAGACACATGTAGCATACAGAGGTAAATTGAGTAAAATTGTAAAAAATTCTCTTGACCATAACTTTTAGCTCAGAGCTCGGATTTGAGAAATTAAATAGTAGTTCGAAAGGTATTGAGGAGTAGAAAACATATATCAACCAAAATGTTTTAATTTGGAAATAAAATTTTCCAAAAAATAATAAAGAGATTTATGTATCAGTAAACGAGTGGAAAATTGCATCATGTGGATTTTGTAATGTTTCGCTCAAAACTCAGAATTAGCCATGAGTATAGTCATTGTAAAGTTGTTTCAGAGAGGAATTCATATAAGGAATTGTATTTTGATTTGGTGCTTTCTAGCCTTCATAAATTGGGATAAATATTAACTTGTATTCTAATCGATGAAATGTTCTATGTATGCATGTTCTAACGATAATTATTACATGCACATTTCTTACAGAATTAGAGGTACAGGGAAGCAAATTTGGTTCATATATGAGGGCTGGAGTCATGGAATATGATAATGGATATTACAAACATGAGGAAGAGATCATAGGTCTACATGTCAACATGGGAAATGTTTAGATAGAGTTAAATAGAAGAAGAGGTGGGTAGGAGCCTGTAACTATGAGAATCCTGCATAGAGAAGTGCATAGCTATAAGGACAATAACGAAAATATTATGAAGGCTCAAGAAAAAATAATTTATAGTCTAAATGTGTTCCATAATCAAGTCAAAAAATACTCTAGAACAAAGAAAAAACTAGTGCTAGACATGTGACTGCATCTAGATCCCAAAGCAAAAGGGATGATCATGGGAATGACAGGTAGTCAAGAAGCATGAGAATATTCCATCATTTTCCAAGTAAATATACCAAAACAACTCGTGAAAGTTCAGGGCCAAGGAGAATCCCAAGTGTGTCTCTTGTCTAGAAAAAAAAGAGAAGGATTGAGACAGACATCTTGCAAGGTGAGCTGAAGAAGATTAAGCCACCAAATTTCAATGGTGAGAATAGGAAAGGAGAAGAGGATAAGGCATAGCTATTAGAAATGAAGAAATATTTCCAGTTGCATGATTACCCTTCAATGGTATAAGCTATAATTTCCACCTACCACTTTCAATGAAAGGAAGACATGTGGTGGGATCATCTTAAGCAAGCCAAGCACCTTGACGAGAAAAGGATTTCATGGAGGCAATTCAAAGGATATTTACAAGAGAAATATTTTTCCAAGCATTATTATTAAATAAAGATGAAATATTTCTTTGAACTCAAGTTGGGAACTATGACAATGGTGGAATATGAGAAAAGGCTCTTTGAGTTGTTGAAGTGTGTTTACTTCATCAAGGATGAGAAAGTAAAATTCCAAAGTTTTTTAAGTGCGTTACCCTCCTTCTATAGTGACAAGATATAGTATTATAACCATACAAATTTGGAGGAAAACATAAGGAGAGTGAGGAATATTTATGGGAAAAACATCCATAGTTTATCATTTTTTCTTTTTCATCTCCTTAAATGTATATTTTTGTTATAAGGTATATATATGCAATTCTGTGCTGAGAAAACTATAATATAGGATACAATATAGTTTTTTCCATAGGAAACATTTGAGACTTATATTCATAGTCAGAAAGGATTTCTAAATGTCGAATATGTATCCCTGTAAGTGTATAAAGGAGCAGGGTGTTCTCTTATCTACTTGCGGTTTTGTTTTCTTCATATCTTCACTCCATTTTTCTGCAACCTTAATATTGTTCCAAGTTTTGCTATCTTGACCTCATTCCCATAGAATGTTGAAGCAAGGGGCCTAATTTTGTTACCGAGCCTCCATCTTTGATCCTGCCACTCTCAAACATTTTTAATCTAAACACTTATCTTTTACATTTTGATGGGTACTGGGCTTGCACTTACATCAGTCTAAGTGTGACTTCTAGTGCTAACATAACAGGAAGGTCGATTTTCCAATAAGCTTGGAATGACAATATGAAGGGGAAAAAGGATCAGAGGAAAAAAGGTTTTAAGACAACCTTCTTCAAGAATAACACCCAAGAAGATCAACAAGGTCAACCATCCCAAAATGAGAAAAAGACTGCAGATTCATTTGGGAAAAGGTCAAGTGTTGGGAACATGCCTATTTTGAGAAGAAATTCTATTATGAACATAGGCCTATTTTTGGAGAAGGATCTATTTCATGGAAAGACCTATTTTTCGAGAGGAAGACCTAATTTTGGAGCACACACAAAAAGTGGCAAGAAAGAAGAAAGAAAAAAAATAAGGAAAAACAACATGAAGGAGGAAAAGCAACGTGAAGCGTAGGCAGAAAATCCTAACCATGATAGGGTTAGGGTTTTTGATAAGGATTGTAATGGCTGTAATCCTGTAAAATAGTATAAATAAGGGACTAGGAGGTCTAGGAGAGGGGGTTGTCAGTTAAGGATAAAGAGGTGTGTATGTGAGATAGAGAGATATCATATCATAACAGAGAGAGTTTGTTATCATGATTTTGTGGGATTATTGATTGTAATAAGTTTGTAAAAGAGTCGAGTAAGGTAGACCTTGAGGGTTAGGTCACATTCTGAGGAGCCTGGTGTGATATAGTTCGCCTCACATAGGGGACTTACCCTCAATCTTGATTGTATTACTGAATATGTAATGCACACAACACAAGATTTTGCAATAGATCAAATCAAAGAGAAGAGAAGCCAAATATTTTTGGACATATCCCTAGGGGGCTAAACCATAATAAACCTTTTGTTATGTGTGATTGTTAATGAATTTTTACTTTCTATTAGTGATTATCTCATGAATGAATGGTTAAACTAGATATATTAGCATGCATGCATAGGGTTAAAGGTGAATAAATCATATAAATACTTGAATCATTAACAAGGATAATGCATAAAGAAGGAAGAACACAATTCCATATCCCCAGTCATTCCTAGACTACAAACACCTAAACATTGCAGTCACCCATAAAATCTATCTCATGTGAGACTACACTATGCCCCCTGTGTACAACGTTTCCTTCTAGTTTACCAGGAGGGACAATAGGTTTGAGGGTTTTGTTGGAAACTTGTCAAGATCCAAACCTGGGTCATCCCAAGAAGAAGTAAGAGAGAAATAACCAACAAATGGTTATGTTGTCAGCTGGAACTACACGAGATTGAGTGGATGAGATGTATGGAAGAAACATGCAGAGGATGAAAGTATAGAAGGGAATGTTCAGGCCATACAATAAAATGAAGGTAAAGATAGAAACATGGTTGAAAAGAAAGGAACTTGAGTTTGCGTAGAAGGACAAAAAAAACACTATGTTAACACCGTGCAACTGTCTCAACAAATACCTGTTTAGCGACTTGCATGAAGTATTTTTATATGATTTCCACATTTTTTTGGAGGAGTGGCTATTGAGGTTAAAGGAAAACCACCCTACAAATCAAATTAGACAGGTGGAGTGAATTCCTATGGATATCATGCATTTACAACAATTTAATAACAAATTTACATGCACAATAGATTTCTGGTTAGACAGTCTTGTTGCATGTTTTATCACTAAATTTGCAGTAGATACCACAAAATCTTACACCACATGAGAGAAGGATTTTCTAATAGGACCGAGAGGTAGGTACATCAGATTGTTCTATACTACAATCAAGATTTTATTGTATGACAACGACGTGATTACCATTGAATCAAACAACTAAAATTCCTTGCATGCATGAGGGAAGTGGGGGAATCACTCACAAGAGGTTGAGACATGGAGGAGGATATGGATAAGGGAGATAAGAATGAGGCCATGGACCCAATCATGATGGAAGAAGACCAGATAAAGTAGATAATTGAAAAATATGGAAATATGCACAGTGGAGTACCCTACCAATATAAAATGAATAACAAGAAGAGAGCCATAGTCGATAGAGAGGGCTTGGAAAGTGATGAAGAAGAGGTAGATTATCTTCGGGGTGTGGAGAAAATTTAGGAAATATTTCTCACAACATATGAAAGGAAAATAGGAGGTCCAAGGTCAGGAACAGAAGGCATAAATCCAATCCAGATCATCGTTAGTGTGGAACCTACAACCCCATGTGTGACTAATACACCAAAAATAACACCATCATTTAGACAACCAATTTTTAGTGGAAGAAAAGAAGCAGGAGAGGGATCCAATCAAGGAGCATAAAATGGGGGATCCATTTCAGGAAATAACAGTAAATTCTATAGACCACACAAAGGCAATAGTTCAACACAGTTCAAAATGGCAGGACATAATCCCATGATTAGATTACCATAATTTCAGGGAGAGGCCTTAGAGGACCCTGAAAAGAACTTATTCATCTGTGAGAAGATCTGGGAAGCAAAGTAGATCACAGATGATGGTAAAAAAATCATGCAGTTAGATATCACACTAAGAGACTGTGCATTGGATCGATACATGAACCTAGATGTAAACTGTCCACAAGGAGTAACAAACATTATTGTAAATGTGAAAAAACTACTTATAAATGAATTTTACAAGCCCAACTCAGAAGACCAGTACATGGATGAAATGATTGAAATCAGGAAAAAACTAGGTGAGCATGTTTCGGAGATTGATCAAAGGTTCAAACTTCTGAAAGGTAAGTTGAAATATGCAATTACTTACATGCAACATAGACACTTATTTGTGAACTCACTCTTACCACAATTGAAATACCCATTAAGACAATAGAAGTTCCAAACTTAAGAAAAGGCTCTATAGGAAGCCTTACAACTGGAAGAGAGCCAGTATCATAAGATGGATCTAGCAATAGAGGAGATGAAGGAGGATCTGAAGAATCTAACATTTCAAATTAACCATAATAAGGGAAAAGATAAAAGAGAAGTTGTTTGGTGTACCTTATGCAGGACAAAAGGACACCATAAGAACGAATGTCCAAACTTTGTGTAGTATATGGAAATAGGTGTACCAAGACCCTTTCCAATAGGAGGACCATGGTGTGAGATTTATAAAACACATGGGAATGATCCATATCATTTTCCAATGATGCATAAGTATAAGACAGTACCCAAAAGTTCATATTACACTTTTTTCAAATCAGTGGATCATGATGACAAGGATTGTAGAACGACGCAACTAATGAAAGAAGGAACTTCAGATACTTATAGCGTGCAAGAAGAAATGATGAAAGGAAAAGATTAACCTTATTTCAATAAGGCACCACCACCACACAACAATACACAACAATACTACAACAATGCATAAAATCAGTACAACAATGTGCAGTTACAGTACAATAATGCATAGCCACAATATAACCCCGTGCAGTATAACCAGGTACCTATGTACAATGCCCCATGAGGAGATCGAGGTGGATTCATAGGTGGAGGATGAGGTAGCAGATATTTAGACAAGGAAGAGGATCATTAGTGTGCCAAAAATGCCAAAAAATAGTATATTATGCAATGGATTGTCCACTTTCACCAATGACATGTATGCATTGTCGTGCAATAGACCATGACACAGAAGAATTCCCAACACTCTTTGGAAAGATGTAAGAAAAAAGGAACCAGAACAACTAGAATGTTGAGTGGATCTCTGCAGAAGCTAGGGATGATGGGAGAAACATCAACATAGTGACTCGAGGAGGAGCCAAGATAGGAACCAATGCATCAAAACAAGATCCAGTGCAACACCAATGGGTTAGTAATAATATTGATCCATAGAAGCAGTTTGATGCATGAAAAGAAAAGGAAACATTTAAGGAGGCCAGATAGGAAGTTCTCAAGAAATGTGTTTCATATACATCAGTCGTGCAACAAACTCAGAACTCACCAATGTATGATATGCCCTCCTCAATGGACCATACCAATGAAGGACAATTGTTATAGGAAGTAAGTACCCATAAAGAATTTTCTGCAATCACGTGTTAATATATTGAAAGGTCCAATATATGTTAAGTTCTTACAAAATATTCTATAAATATCCAACACAAAGGTAGAAGTAAAGTTATAACAAAAAATAGTCAATCATCTCCATACAAGAAGAAGGATAAGTAGAGAATTCAGACTAAATGATAACATTGGGGATTTGAACATGGGAGATATTATACTAGACTTAGTCTTTGAAGTAAATGCATTACCTAAGAAGAAATGGTAGTGTATGGGAGAACCCACACTAGGCTATTCATCGGTCCAGTTGAAATTATCAAATCAACATAGAGTGTTACTAATTGGAAGGATTAAAGGTGTGACAGTACATATGGATGGAGTGTGCACTAAGGAAGATTTTGAAGTGATAGAGATAGTAGATGGAACACCACCTTACCCAACATTACCTGGTCTGGATTCGTAATTTGATAACCAGACTATAATCAACCTAAAGATAATAAAAATGACTTTTGAATCAGGAGAATATATAGTCATTCCACCATTGAATCCTTCAGAAGGAGAAATTTTTGTAGAGGCTACGTGTTTGGATTTGGAAGAAATAAACCATTTGTATAGAACCATCGCATGATAATAGAATTATGTTAACCCAAATAGATATGGGGTATTCAGTTGGAGAAACATTACATCATGTGCTTCCGACTCAAAAATAGGTTTGGAGAATTGGAAACAACGATTACATGGAGTTTGAACAAGGAGGTGCGCAAGAATAGACCGTATAGTAAGATGGTTTGGAACACAGATAAGAGAACCTCCCATATTTCATTGGGTTAAATGACTTAGAGGAAAAATTGAAAAAATATGGAGAGGAAGTGTTAGAAAATTAAAGGCTCTTATCCCTAGATATTTCAATGAAGGACACACCTGTAAGATGGTGGGGGGCGCACAAAGAAACAATTCAGGACTGGTATCAGTGTAAACGACTACTACGCATTAGATTTGGCATAGAAAAGGGGAACAATTAAATGTAGAGGTATGATGGGAAAGGAACACGCGTGGAACACTTGAAGAAGTGAAGAACACAATGGAGGATGACACTGCCAGAGGAATGACCTCATCACTTTATCCATACATTGGAACAGATCCAAGGGAACTAGTATATAGACTAGGAGATGATCAGAGGCACTATAGAATGGACATGATTACAGTAGAAATTTGTAGTAACTTTCTCATTTCAACATGAGAACCCTAACATTGATGTAGCACAAAAGATGATACAAGGAGTCATATTTATTGATGAACCAGAGGTTGAAATCATGACAAAATATCAACAACAGAATAAATAGATAGTCAAAGAGTTACTCTCATGATATCATGTCGAAGAGGAAGCACCAGATGAATATGACCTACACAACATTCACATTATAGAGATTGAAGGAGAGAGAGAGGTGGAAGGTCCATCTCTAGAGTCAGAAGTACTTTCTACACCAATCAAAGTTAATAAATTCAACATTGGGACAAATGACAATCATAAAATGGCAAGTGTTGGAGACTATTGGGATGAGCAAACATTAGAAAGAATAACAGAGTTATTGCGTTAATACAGTGACCTGTTTCCAACAACCTTTACAGAGATGAAAGGAATAATAGGAGAGCTAGGTGAGATGAGGATACCCCTCAAACCTGAAGCCGATCTTGTCAGGAAAATACCTTACAGACTGAATCCAACGGATAAGCAGAAAGTGAAATAGTGAGATCGGAAGAGCGTCGTGTAGGGAAAGAGTGTAGATCTCG
>CBVK0100413568.1:0-19537 GCA_900067695.1 Picea abies
AGCTTGGTTATTATCCAAGGATGCATAAATCTGTGGCACACTCCTTGCCACATCATTGACTGTGGTAGCTTCCTGCATGTTATAAATTTTTCGACTATTTTGTTGTCGGTGTGGACAGTCTCTCAGGAGATGCTCTTCTCCACAACCCCATCATTTCAAAGGTTCTTTCTTTAGGTTATTAGTCTTTACTGGTATAGGTCCAGAAGTTTTATTTCCGTCCACTGAGGGAAAGTTCTGTTGGAGTACACTCTGGGTTGGGAAGTTCATTCTGGGGTTCTTTTTGTAGTTTTTAAATCCTGAGGATTTGCTCACATTTTTCTGAAATCTCGAACCACTCTTCTGTTTCCAGTCTCCACGAGATTCTTCCTGATGTCCATATTTTTCATGACAATATGTTTCCTTTCATATAGTGTCTTCTAAGGTCTTTGGCTCGTCGAATTCGATTTGGTTCCGGTATTCCTTGGGTAGCCCACTGATGAAGCATTTTGCCTTCACCTTCTCTGCTTTGATGTAGGGTACATATCTCAATAAGTCGAGGAATTTGTTGACATATTCCTCCATAGTAAGTTGTCCCAGTTTGAGTTCATAGAACTCTTTAGCCTTCTCATTGAAATATCTTTCCGACAAATACTTCTTCTGGAAGTACTTCTCAAATTGTTTCCAAGATAGGTCCTCCTCGCGGACCCCTTTCATATTCTTAAGGTCTTCCCACCAGATGGAATCCTTTCCATTCAGATTGAAAGTGGCCACTCGGGCCTTCAAATTCTCTGAAAAATCATGGACTCTGAAATATTTCTTCAGTCCAAGTAGCCAGGCCTCGACTTCCTCCCTTCTTTATCTCACCGTCGAAGGAGGGAGGTTTGGCCTTTTTGAATTCCTCAAATTTATGACTCATGGAAGTCTTTTTCTTCTTCTATTTTATTTGAGAATAGGAACTGGTCCTGTTGCTAGAAGAGCCTTCTGAATCGCCAGCTTCCTTCTCAGTGGAATCGTCCGGCACTGGTCCTGCTACTAGAAGAGCCTTCTGAATCGCCAGCTTCCTTCTCAGTGGAATCGTCCGGCACTGGTCCTGCTACTAGAAGAGCCTTCTGAATCGCCAGCTTCCTTCTCAGTGGAATCGTCTGGCACTGGTCCTTTACCTTTGGGATGGACCTTTCTTGACGTGCTTCTCTCAGTATGGCCACTGATACGATCATGATTCTGCATGTCAGGTTCATGCTACATTTGTCGCTGTAGGTCAGATAAGCTTTACAGTAAAACTGCATTAATTTCAGTTTGATTTTCTTGTTATTTCATCATCCTTTCATTGTCAGCCTTGTAGCTTTGCAACTCAACCATGAGACTCCTCACAGCCTCGGCTAGGTCTGGAGGGGTTCCTATTTCTCTTCTTTTGTCAAAATCTTCACCTCTATTGTGGGAGCCTTCTCCCATCTCTTGGTGAGTCACCATGCTCTGCATCGGTAAATTTCCACAACTAATCGTCCGCTAGAGTGAAAAAGGAAAACGTTGGATATTAGTCAAGAGTTAAATACAATTTTATAATTTGTGCATAATTTGTAACTCTTTCACATGCATACACAGTCAAGTTCTCATTTTTCAATATTTTAATCTTGGACAAGAGAGTCAAGTTAGGGGGTTACTCCTCGTAGGAGTGCTTCGAACGGAGCTTATGTGCAACTCGTTCATGAGCCCAATCAGGCCGAGTGTTGTAACCATGCTCTGATACCACTTTGTAATATTCCCACTATCTAAAACAAAACTTTTACGTTGATTTCTCAACAATGAGAATCCCCAAAGATCGCAGCAGCAAAATGCCAAACCCGATCCATAGGTCCTTAATTCCTTGTCATGACCTTTTCTTCACGCGCCTGTGACATTTCCCCAATGATAATTTTGGGTCTCGGGGTTTCATGATTCCTGATGACAAGAGTTCTTGTCCTCTCGAACTCCCGATCTCCGATTTGCCGATGTGCCCCTTTACGCGCTAGCCCTCCTGGCTAAACTCCTGGCCCATATGACCACTATTTCACAAGACCGCAACCTTATCTCCTTTCGGGGTTTTGGGCTTCCAAAAGTTGATGTGTTCTGACTTCATCTATCCCTTCAGGCTAGACCTTTGGTCCACGTGACCTTCCCCCTATATGACCGCAGTCAAACCACCTATCGAGCTTCGGAGTTTCAAATGTTGAAATGCATTTGCCCACGAGATTGCCGATCCCTCGAATCCCAATTCTCCGCTATGCTGACAGCTGGCCCCCACACAACGAAGCTTTCCTCCTTATCCGATACGCTGATAGTTGGCCCACAATGGCACTTTTCTCCTTGTTGGGGTTTCAAACTTCACGATTCTAAAATGCCCAAAAATCTTGTCACCAGGATTCCCAATATCCCGATGACCAAAATGTCGATAAACAACTTCCTGTCGGGACTTTCCCCGATAGCTCCGATTGTTGTTGCACGTCCTCCTTTGATGGATGGTCCTGGTTAACTCTCGGGATTTTATGACTTCTGATGTCCTAGACGCCTCGTCCCTAGGACTCGCGAAATGTCGTACTCTGACTCCCTTCATCTCTCTGACACACGTCCCAACTAAATGGATGGTTCAGATCACTCCTCGCATTTTCGAGACTTCTGATGTCCTGACTTTCACGACCTTAGGAAATCTGATTTCCCGAATGTCGATATCCCGATGTCTAGTGCCCGGATCTCTGGAATGGATGATCGCATGACACGCGTCCTCTCTCAGATGAATGGCCCAGATTTGTGTCGGGCTTTTCAAGGTGGACTTACCCAATCTCCTGTCCATGGGAATGCCGATATCCCGACTTCTCATGCCTCGATCTCCACAACGTGTCTCCACTAACGGATGATCCAGATCGTTTCTAGGTAATTTCCCATGGAAATTCCCGATCACATCTCATCGAGACTTCCGATTTCCCGATACGTGAAACCCCGATGAGCCAACCCTCCTTTCGGGATTTTTCCTTCTGTTCATGAGCTTAACCCTCGCGCAACTTCTTGTCAAATCCAATGGCTGATGGGTATTTGCTCAAGATCTGACGGCTCAGATCTGTCCCACCTCGTGCATTCTTCCACTACTTCGTGGATGTGGAAAGATCAACAGTCCAAATGTTCTCATGGACCTTGAGGGGGGGGTCTACGATCCCGATTTCATCGCTATTCACGAAGATAAAGAGAAAAAGGGGCAAGGTATGTAACGCCCTTGTTACTTTCGTCAATCTAACGTTTGTGAATGACCATGGGTCTTCCGATAGGATCTCATCCGTCGATTCGTTACTTATCCCTACGCTGCTACTTCGAAATTTTAAGAGGGTCATTCCTCCTCGTACAAGGTTATTAAGACTTGCACATTCAAGTCCTTTTTCCAGGTTCTTGGTAAACCTTTCCAAGGAGGGAATCTCTGCGTAGATATCTATTCCAGGGCTTTCCTGTAGACAGACAAAGGGAAACAAACTCCCGAGGATGGACTGGAAGTCTGACTTGGTTCAACTCATGCATAATTAAATTCATTTATCAACATAAGCCATGCATGGTCTTTTTGTTATAAGCATATATCTAACATTTCTTATCAAAACACTGCACAAACATTCTTATACTATAATCGTTCACAATTTCACAGTTTATGAGCATATATGTCAGGATATGAATTTCAAGATGCAATATGAAAAGTACTTATTAGAAATAACATCAGAAGTGGGTGCGACTGCTGAGAGGGGTGCTCGTTTCCACCCAACCATAGGTGTAGCGACTCCCAGCGGATTTACCACTAGCCACCCTCGAGCTGAGACCAAGATGTTGCAAGACTGCGTCTCTCTGTCTACCAGTGACCAGGAGCGAAGGTTGCAATCCTTCCTCTCTGCTATCACTCACTCTGCGTAATGCCAGAGTTCCCCTCGCATCTGCCCTCTCCAATCGCTTCTTCCCCATGCCTTATCCTCTTGCGAGGTTGCGTGTGGCACGATTACCCTCACACTGATCAGGCCTAATGGATCTATGGATAGGTGGTTCACCTCCCCATCCCTCAGTAAGCCATCAACCTGCCAGCCTGCAAGGCATTAAATTCAGGTCCAGCGAGCCGCTTTTGGTTTTTCCGGACCAGTGGATTCCAAATACGGTATTAATTCTCGGTGGAAGTTAACACCACCTTTCCAGGTGCCCTCCACCGCCATCATGGTATCTTTTTCTGCACATCCCCTCTCAGCAGTCCTGTAATGAATTCAAAATTTTATTCACATTCATTGACCTCTTCCTCAAGGTCCATTTACATCACATATTCACATTTATGAGTTTGCCATAGTTCTTGGCCAGTCCAGTTATATTTACAAGCTGGGGGAAATAGGGTGTTACAGTTTCTTTCAAGTTGATTTAATTTATTTGGAGTATGGATGAATTTCGTAAGAGTACAGGTCCTTTTTAATATCTTTGACTTCTTGAAAATTCCAAGCTAAAGAATCCTTACTAGCTTTTTTTTACAAACATTTCTATAGAAGGAATCTGAGTTGAAGTGTAGTATTCGATGGAAAAGGATTGTAAAGCAGTTGTCTTGGAAGTGAACTTAGTGAGGATTTTAGTAAAGTGTTGATTTAAGTCCTTCAATTTTTCCCTTTTCTCCATTTTTATGGCTCCTAACTCCTTGTATAAGGCAATAGTGGTTTTTTGTTCCCCAAATTTTCCAATAAAATCTTTTTCAAAATCTTCCCAACTGGTTATGGAATTAGGTGGCAGATTAAAATACCATGTGGATTCTTTTCCCATGAAGGTGTATAGAAAAATCCTACATACCACTTCTTCATGACGAACATTAAGGAGGTGGGTAGCTAAAAGGAATTTTTTTATATGATCCTTTGGTGAGTTGGGTCTATCTGGGTCAAACTTTGGAAGGAGTTTTTCTGGTTTTCTGGGCATTTCATGTAAATGTTCTACTAAATTCAATGCGCTTTTGGATTAATACTCTATGCTCTTGATGTTCATGCATGTTGTATTTTAAATTGATTTTCGGGTTTTCATCATTGAAGTTATGATTAGACTGGAGAGGGGTAGGAGAAATTAGATTCAAGGGAACAATCACTTCTTGGAAAGAAGTTTCAATTAGATCCTCTACGGATTTGACAAGAATATTGGTATGATTACTAGGTCATCTAGTGCAGGTAGTTCACCTCCATGGGAGTTCTGAGGTTGTTGGTATCTTACCAAGAAATTTGGCGTATGCGCGGGCAATATTGTGAGTTTCAATAAATTTTTTGTAGGGTATAGGAAACCAAGTTTCTTTATGAGTTTCAAGACTTCCATTAGAAATTTCAAATGTAGGATTTGTGTCTTCAAAGATAACTTCCTAGTCTTAATTGATAACAGGAAAAAGAGTTGGAACACGGGTATTTTCAGAGGACTGGTTGTGCGCATGTAATGAGTTTATGTAAGACATATAATTTCAAGCCCTCCTTTTAGCACCAATTTTGTTGATGGGTGGAAATGCCCAGCAACAGTAAGGGGTACTCCCTAGTACTTGATGCCATTTAGACTATGCATTGTTTGGTTTAGGAGACCCATCTGTATTCTAGCTCGGTTTCCATCACTAGTTGTGAGGGTGAAAGATGGATGGTTATGAAAATGAAAGATATAGATCAAGACTATGTAAATACATAAAAGAAATATAATCTACTTTTAATCTATCTTATCCTATATAGGAGAAAATTATCATAACTGAATGAGTTGTAATGAAACTAAATTCTGCTTAAACTCTGATAAGATAGATATAGTTATGAAGGTGAAAAGTTAGAAACACATGCATACAAATATATAACCATAAAAGTCTAAATCATATTTCTTCATACATCAACAACTCATATGATTAGGAGATATAGTATAAGAAAGAATAAAAATATTGCAAGAGTAACATAGAGTGCATTAGAAAAATTCTATAAGCAAACATGTCCTTACAACCCATGTGAGTAGCTAACATTCTACTGGAAATAGTTCACATCAAACAACAATACACATAAGTTCTTCTCTCTATCAAAATTTGGCCCTAAGGGATTCTCAATTGATCTGGATTTTATGAAAAGAACGAAATGAATACATATTATTATTATTATTAACACAAAAACACAGGGATGACAGAGATACAATAACAAAGATACAATAAAACTAGTTTCTATTCAATAAGAAATTTTTCTGAAACTGTAAAATGCATTGGAAAACAATCTTGCTAGAATGGTGGCGACTTATCTCTAAGAAGAGACGTGACGGTTGTGCTCATTCGCAAGTAGATGGTTACAATGAGGCTCTCCAATCCTTTTTACAATAAACAAGAAATCCAAAACCCTAGACATCCAAAAACCTAACCCTAGGAGATGAAGCGCCAAAAGTCATGTGGGCCCCGTTGGGGTAAGTTAGTACATCGACTTCCCGGGGTCATAACTTTTGCATACGATCTTCGTTTTAGGCACACGATATCCCATTGGAAAGGTATATCCGAGGAATACAAATGTTTTCATAAGAATATGAATCTATCCACATTCTAACTATGGTGAGCCATAAGAACATTGTTTATGGCCTCAAAACGACCTCGGAAGTCAGGGACCCGAAAACTAGGAAAAAACCGCCAAACTGGAAAACTGCCAAAATGAGCCAGTTGGAATAGGTGGGAGGCCAAAAAAATCCATCTGGGTCAATCCTCCCCCCTATTAATCAATTTTCTCCATTGCATTGAGTGCCCCCATCATATGAGGAAATTTTTGTTGAATTTGGCCCCGGGTGAGCCAGTTGCCTTGGTGCAGGTGTTGACCTGCTTTGACAACTCGATAAAGATGGATCCTTTGTTGGTGAGTGCCCTTGACCTGTGTGTCCACAATATGATCACTGGATTCTTGTTGCATGCAGTCAGTTTTGAGATCTTTTGGTGTCAATTATTTTGCTATCTCTGAGGTGTCTAGTAATGGTGGGAAATATGGCTGAAGGAGATCCACATTGAACACTGGGTGTAGGCCAAGGAAAGGGGAAATGTTGAGCTCAAACAAATTTTCACCCACAACATTGGTGATGGTTTAAGGTATGTAACAGTGTGTTCAAAGCTTCTGATGGGGCCCTGTAAGGAGTTCTTTCTGCAAGTGTAACCACACTTTGTCTCCTACTTGAAACTTATGTGGCACTCGGTGTTGATCATGGTGATGCTTGTACTTGGCATTGGACTTCTGTAAAATATCTTGAACCTATTGGTGGACGTGTTGGATTTTCTCAATGAACCAGGAGGCTTTGTCAGCTTCATTTGGAGCAGGTGATGAATCATTCGAGGTGGTTGCAAGAGGTAGTGCAACATCCATGAGACTCAATGGTTGGAATCCCAATTTGACCTGAAAGGGGTTGTGGCCAATTGAGATATGTAGGGATATGTTGTAGCTATGTTGAACATAGGGAATACTCTCATCCCATGTGTGGGGGTTCTTGGAATTTTACATGCACAAGATATGCACGATCATCTGATTGAAGACCTCAGTTTGGCCATATGTCTAGGGTGGAAGGAAATGGGTTTGGTGAGCTTGGTGTCCGGCAGTGACCAGAGGCTCAAACAGAATGTGATGAGGAACCGACTATCGTGATCTCATCCAATGGTTTTTGGGATTCCAAATTGTACCCAGAATCTTTCAAAGAAGAGCTTGGTAGTGGCCTTCGTTTTGATGCTCTTCTTGCAGGCGGTCAGGATCGCCATCTTGGAAAATCGATCAACAACCAAAAAGACATGATAATTTCCCATATTCATGTATGGAAGGCTCAACATTTAGTCGATTGAGATATATTCCCATGGCATTT
This sequence comes from Picea abies, assembly GCA_900067695.1. Taxonomy (NCBI): domain Eukaryota; kingdom Viridiplantae; phylum Streptophyta; class Pinopsida; order Pinales; family Pinaceae; genus Picea; species Picea abies. The sequence continues at coordinate 7,828 of CBVK0100413568.1, forward strand.
CAGGAGTAGGCAGGGGGGTGTACAATCCCCATTTCTTAGTGGTCGGTTTGGAAATAATGCAAGTAGTGCAGAACTTGATATACTTGTTGACATCTTGTTGAAGTTTCGGCCAATAGAAATGTTTTTACAACACTTCCACTGTCTTTTTTATGCCGAAGTGTCCTTCCATCTAACTGTAGTGGGCTTCCCAAATAAGTTTTGATCACTCACTTGATGGAACGCAGAGATGGCCTAGTCAGCACAATAGCCCATCCTGAAGATGGAAATTAGCGACAACTGAATTTGTGCCTAACATTTGGTATGTGGTGGTGAAGTCAAGGTCTTTCTCATAGAGGTTGGGGCATCCAGAGGTCTCATGGCCATAAGACTCTAGTACCGTGGTGAGTTCCATGATTGGAGTTCGGTCGAGGAAATGAACAACTCGGTTGGTACTCCCTGTTTTATACTCGATGTTGAGGTGGAACTGATGCAAGTATGTGGACCACTTCTGATGGCGGTCATTCTACAATTTTCCTTCTATTTTCATGAACTGTAATGGATTATGATCTGTTTGGATGGTTGGCTCCTTCCCGAGAAGGTAATGTCTCCACTGGCGGTAGGCTTGCACAATGGAGTACATTTCTTTGTCGTAAGTAGGGTACTTACAAACAACATATGATAGTGTCTCACTATGATAGGCCATGAGGTGGCCTTGCTAAGTGAGAATTGTATCCATAACATAGTCTGAAGCATTTATCTCAATCTCAAAGGGATGTAGGTCAGGTCTGGTAATGAAAGTACTAGGGCTGAGCACAAGCGCTGCTTTAAATCATTGAATGCTTGTTGTTGAGACAAGCCCCACAAACATTTTTCTTTACCACCACCCCTGGTTACTTGGCTAAGGTCCCATGTAATACGGGATAATCCCAACATGAATCTCCGATAGAAATTGGCAAGGCCTAAGAAACTTTGAAGCTCAATGAGTCTGATTGGGGATGGCCAGTCACGGATGACTTGGATCTTGGCTAGATCCACATGCACACCATGTTGATCCACGATGTATCCTAGGTAATGGACCTTGTCCATGCTTAAGAAGCATTTTTCCAAGTTGGAATATAGTGTGTGTTGTTGTAGGGTGTGCAAAACCTGGTGAATATGTTGCAAGTGTTCTGCCCAAGTCTTTTTGTACATGGGGATGTCATCCAGATATACCAGTACAAAATTATTGGTGAAAGGTCACATGATATCGTCCATAATCTTCGTAAAAGTTGCTAGAGAATTTTTCAAACCAAAGGGCATGACCAACCATTCAAAAATACCTTCTTTTGACTTGAAGGTGATCTTCCATACATCTGTCTATTCTATGGGGACCTGATCGTAGCTAGACTTTAGATCAATATTACTAAATTATTTTCCCCCCTTGAGATGATCAAGGAGATCGTCGATTATGGGAATCGGGTACCAGTTCCTGACTGTGATTTTAATTAGGTCCCGGTAATCAATGCAGATTCGCCAGGTCCCATCTTTCTTCTGCACCAACACCATTGGGATCCCACAAGGCGATGAGCTGGGACAAATGTGCTCATTTTGGAGTAGTTTATTAAGGAAAAGATATGAATTGATCTTACTCAAGCATTTTCAGACTTTACTTGGCTAAAACAAAGTAGACAGGAATATCACCCTATGTTTATAGCCAACACAAAATAACATCCTAATTCAAAAGTATTAATTACGAGTGCTTAGGATAGTCTTTTATCAACAAAAAGCTTGTTAGAAATTCACTTTTTATGTAATTTTTTGAATATAACAGTTGTTGAAATAAATGAAAGAACAGAAGTAAAGACACCAAGATGATAATCAATATAGATCAGACATAAAGAAATCCTTTGTTTCATTCCAATTCACCAAAGAGTCATTTTCTTTACAAAATCTCATACAGAAATCTTGGACCAAAGTGAAACTTAGACATCCCCGATGGAACATACAAAAGGACCTCTGATAGAAAACCAAAAATGAACTCTAAAAGTTGGATCAGCTTGCCACATATTGCTTCCCACTCGATTCTGCACAATAGCCTTTATCAGTCATGCAAATTAATTCACAAACAGACAAGTCTACACAGACTATCAAAGATAGATCAACACCTCTGGAAAAAAAAGTGTCTGAATGATTTGATTAATCCTTGAATATTGTTGTCTACAATAAGACCCTTATATCATAAAAGAGAATTAGGCTATGATGAATATATGAATGAATGAAAACTGAACTATCTCAACATAAACTCAAAGAGAAAACCTTAGCATGTTTCTTCTTCTATCCTCCTCTTGTTCCTCCCTTTCCTTTTGGTTTTAACAAATTAGAATTGGTTGAAGTAGTTGAACCAACTCATTAGTTAAGTTAATTAAAGACTTAACTAACTTTAGTTAGGGGGAAAAGCAATAATCCTAATAAGGGTCATAAATAAATAATAACTAGTAGGTGGGACCCCTTGTGACTCCCTTTAGTTCATAACAATCAAAACATAATCATTAGTTAAGAAAAACACACCTCCTTGTGTCTCCCATCAACATATTTACTTTTGGAAATTTTAGCTCATGAAATTTGAAATTATTTCAAAAATAATACTCATATATCCAAAATAAAACATGTTGTCCAAAGATCCATGAAGTCAATTGTCATAAAACAATAGATAAGATAAAACTCAAAAGACATATTTCCCAGTTTGCGATGCAACCCTTCCTTGGTTGTTGATGTCACCTCTTGATTTTCCTAAATTTGCCTTAGGTTGTGCAGAGCCTTTAGGATTAATCGTGTTTATCACATGGGAGAAATCATCCCTCAAATTCATCTGGGAGGACATGGATTTGTCAGAGTCATTGGAGGGTGAGGAAGGGGCAGCAGTGGCTCTTACTTTATCAAGTGCATGGTGGGCTTCAGTCTTCAATCTCTTGCTAGCATGGGAGGATTGTACTGGCGAGTGGTTAGGGGTAGCTTGGATAATGGGGTTCAAAGGTGGAGGAGTAGGCAAAGACAAGTTGGGCAAGCCACAATTTTGGGAGACTATTGGGTGGACAATCTTCTGCCATCCATCATTTTCAGGGACCTCAGGTTGTAAGGAGAAATGAGGAGGTACAGGGATACTGGGGGCTTGCGGGAATTGGAAAAGAGGCCTTTCAGGCCTAGGTTGGATTATTACCTGTCCAATCCAATTAAAGAATCTAACATGAAACAATTGGCCAAGATCTTCCGAATCAACGTCAAAATGTATGGAAAACCTGGGCCTTCTTGGGCCTTGGTTCCAGTTACCTCTACCTCTGTTTCCTCGTCCATGGCTTCCTTGACTTAAAAAACTCACCCTACATGTGTGATCGATTAGAAAATAGTCTTTTAAATAACCATACATGGAAACTCTTAAAAATATGAAATAGATTTGGCTCATAATGTATCAGACTCATGCAATCCAATCCATACAAATTGTTTTATTGTTAATCAACGAGCAGGGGGGTGAAACAGGGTTCTGGGATATGTGAGGGGTTTGTATTGAGCGAAAATATGATATAATGAAAGGGGTGAAGCATGGTTACTTCCCAATGACAACAACAATCAACTGTAAAGCAAACCAATAAAACCTCATTGCAATCCACACAAGACATTGCCACTTTCATCCATTTTAACCTAGAAATTCTCTTAACTGTAATCAATTTCAGAACAGGGAGTGAAAAAGGAGTATGGGAGGTGACGGGGTTTGCAATTAGTGGAAAGTGAAATAATGGAAGGGAAGAAGGATGATTTCTATTCATGGAATTAATTAAGTGATCCATAAAACGTTTTGTGAAAGAAGATGCATCAACCATCAATCACTTGACTAAATAATAATTTATGTGTATTTAACAAGTTCATTGTTCATAATCAAATGTCCAACACAATTCCATCACACTCTATTAACCATCGAAAACAACCACTTCCCATGTGTTTCTTCAATCCACAACTATACTCAAAATTCATGTTTTCAAAATAATAACAATGTCACTATTATTGCAATAGAGCCCATCAAAATGCAATTATATTCGTTAAAATATATATAGGCAGAAACCAAATAACCAAGATCAAACTTCAACCCATATTGATACTCAAATATACAACCAACAACCATCATTTAGACAAATGCTATGCACAAGGTAACTTGCCCAGGCAATGTAATACTGCCACTGTAAAAAAAAACAATTTAGTATGGCTTAAAGAGTTGGGCCATCTATCCTGCATGACAAAGCCTTGAAAACATGCCCTTCATAACAAATGATCGATAAAAATGATTAAAACTCCATGAAACCCAAGCTATCCATACTATACACAGTGCAGAGCCACCCAAAAAAAATGATGTAATATTTCCATCTTACCAAACCAAACACACAGTCATGACAATAGCTCAATTCATTGTTGGGTCATCAACACAACACTATATTACTTTGATTTATCCCAACTGTGATCAACTATGTTGTGCAATTTTAGGCTTAAACAAATAATCATAAGGATATGGTTCCCAAAGTCATCTGGTTCAATAATCCTTCGGCCCCAAGAGAAACCCACAGTTACCACGACCATTATCTATTTTGCAAACAAACAATGCGGCATGAGCAATGTCAAGCATTTTCATCGATGCTAGCTAATCATTCAAATAATCATCAGTGAAAAAACCAGTGACTGTGTATCTACCAAAAAACCCGTCACTATATTAAGAAATCAACAACCTAACAAGCTGTAGCAATGACACATACCCACGCATTCAATCGAATTGGGGTGGAGGCCCTTTCCATTAACAACACTGAGCTATCAACATAAGGAGAGTAACTATGTGCTTGAAGTTTTAACTGGTAATGTATGGTTTACCAGTATTATAGTCGAGCCAATGACTATATACCAACCAACACAAATGTCATACGACCAAATGGGCGAGCCTATTCTCAAAATCGTCGATGATTATACAACCATCCAATCAAAAAACCAAGTCATAAAATAGCAGGCCAGGCTCGTCTTCTTAAACAATTTCCAGAGTGGAGGGCCAAGTTTGTTCCGTAGTCAACATGGGGAGAGAAAATCCATTCTTTGTAATGGAAAAACCTCCAAGGCCACGGTGTATACAGGACGAACCACGACTCATTCGTGGTTGGGCAAAAATCCATGACAGGGGCCATAATTGAAAGGTAGGGCTCTAGTCTGGCCTGGAAAAAGTTATTTAACGCATGAAGGGTATAAACCTCATGCTCTTTAGTCAACAATCACAAAACAGAGGTGAAGAAAGGGACAAGGAAGAACAGGAACCTCATTTCATGACCTCTGGTGGTGCAATCAACCAATGTCAAAGTGAACAAAACATACTGACGCAGAAAAACCTTCGACCATTAAACCCATGAAAGAAAGAGACTGGATTTAGTGATAGTGCATGAAGATAGCTATCCACCCAAGACTAAACAAAAAACCCTCCAACCAAAAAACAATGATAACAAAGAGCTATCACCTAGGAAGACCAATAACCTCGACGAACTCAAAATTGTTACAGGGAGAACCATTCACTCTTCATTTCCGGAACCCAAATTTCATGCAGTTGCAACATTTAGGAAAACACAAACCCATACACCTGAGCCAGTAATCATTTCAGAACCAGACTAAAATCATGAATGGCCAAAAAAAAGACATACATGTAATCGAATTCCTTAAAATGAGCGCTAGTTGAGCGGTTCCTCCCTGCAAAAATTTCGGAGCATAACCACGAAAACAAGATCGAACAATAGCCCGACTAGGGTGGTGGCCAACGGGAAGAGTAAAGGTGACATACAGTAAATGCACTTCGCTTCCACCCATATCTCATTAACTCAACAGTACATGCCAACAAATTCTCTATTAACATGATTAATCAAACATGTATTGAAACCATCACCACATTAAAAGCCAGTAGCGCGATCACCATATCCCATTCCACATCATATAACTCAAACAAAATCGTATAACCATCAACATCCATTACTTGGTCAAATGTGCCACCAACATTCAATCTATCCAAATACACCATATATATATCGACCACATAATCCAATTAATCATTGCACAACCATTTACTTGTTATCTAGGATAATTGTTAAGTCTTTCATGCATGTAGTATACTGAATATGATAACTTCAAATTCTTCCCTTTTACAATTGTTTCTTATTTCTTTCCCATTGTTCGCATGTAGTATAGTAAAAACACGGCATTGGATTCCTTTTCTTTGCACTAATAGTATTTTTCCTTTCTCTAAAATTGTCTTTCGTGTAATTTCACTAACGTGTTTGTTGTCCAGGTGCGATAAGAAAAAATGACATTAATGAATAGCATAGGTTGTAGTAACATGAAGAATCAACATTTCAAAATATCAACTCATACCAACAACAACAATATCTCATCAACCATGTAAACCGTGTCACACATAATCACAACATAAAAAATGACCAGATCTGATCTTCAATAGTTCAAGGGGGTCCCACCTACTAGTATTATTTAGTTTTATAATAATAGGCTTTAGCAACACTTTGCGGGCGAAACTACATTGACGTTTTCAATCGTCAACACAATTCTTGGATCTATCACTTGATCTCCTCATTCTCTAACAGAGAGCGTTGGTAGACTTTCCCATTGGGAACCGGTGCTTCGAGGGTAAGATAGATGGGATGCTTGACCTGACAGTATAGAGGTACCCCGGTAGGTGAGGAGAAGATATTTTTGTATTCTTCCATGAACTTGTCCACTTGCTTCTACTGTGTGGAGAGGTCGGCCACAGAGGACCTGGATGTGGCTACAATATTTCACTCACTCTGAGAGAGAATCACGAAGAAGAAAAACTTCCCAGTTTGAGAGATGACCTTCCTGCATTGCTTGGAAGAGATAAAGGAAATAATACTAGGTGGGACTTCCTCGAGTGTCCTGTATAATTTCTTGTTCAAAGAAATAATAACACCACGAGGCCTAAACTCATATACAACATGATGTTTCCATAAATAAGGTTGGCCCAAAATAACATTACAAACTTTGAGAGGAAAAACATCACACAATACCTCATATTTGAAGGGCTTGATGTTGTACGACAGGCGACACTGTTGGCCAATGCGAAGATCGCTTCCTTGGTGGAGCCATCCAATGGTGTAGGGATGTGGGTGTGGCGTTGTCGGAAGGGATAGCCTCTTGATGACCTCTTCTGAGATGAGGTTCTTTTGGTTACCGCAATCAATGATAAAGTGTAAAGGGGTACCTTTTACGCACATCTATGAATGACAGAGGCACTCGCCTTCTTCTGGCTCGTTTGGTTCATAGGGCTGGACCTTGATCGTAGCAATGGTGGAATTGGGTTTCGTGTCAATGATCCATCTCCCCCTTTCTGGTTCTGACTCAGAGTCAAAACCTGAAACTAATTTAGAGGATTTCACCTCAGTCACCAACGATTGATTGGAGCAACAATCAACAGTGTTATGCCAAGGGCTCTTATGGAAGTCGCACCACTTCCTGATATCTTTCTTTGTATTTTTGGTGTCCTTTTTTTCTTTCAGCCTAGACTGGTTTTCCTAAGGCTATATTTATTTTCTCTATCCTTTTTTCTGTGGGTTGGGGATTCCCTTTACTTTCTTCTGATGTGTCGGGTTCCAAGGCCCAAATTTCCGCATCTTTTGTTTAATGTTTAATATTAGGATACATGTGGTATGAATTTCTTATTCTAGGTCGTTATACATTCTAAGATACACCTTGTGGAAGATAGGTTTTTTTATATGTCCTATTACTATTCTCAAATATGTGTTTCAAGTAAAAATGTCATATCTTCTTCAATGAGGATCCAAATTTAGTGAGATCGGTTTCATTTGAAAGAGGATAGTCCATAGTATTTTGGATACAATTTTAAGAATCAAGTATCAAATATTGGATGTGTGGAATTCTCTACAATTTCTCTCTCGAGAAAATTCCTAATATCAGCGAGGTTTCGGAAAGTTATCATAGCTTTCACTTGGAACATCAAATTTTGGTTAGAACTATGGCATTGCAAAAAATACATATCGCAACACTATAAACCAAAATTTCAACTCAGAAGGAAGGTCAACGAGAAGGACAGACTCCAAATTAGGGTCCCAGAGGTATGTTTACTTAAAACTATCATAACTTTTGATTGTGATGTACAATTGAGCTGATTCGAAAACCATTGGAAAGAAAAAACATAGAATATTATATTGGAACACAGATTATAACTATTTGAAATAATTATTCCTAATATAATAAGGTTTTAAGTTGAGGTTTGGTGTTAAACCTTAATGAAGAATCAATGGAAATAACTTACTTTAGTGGAAATCAAGATGAAGATGAAATCAATCCTATGGAATGGTTGAGGATAGTAAAGAAATATGGAATAAATGATTTAATGACAAAAGGTTATTTGTTTGGTGAATCTTGCAAATGGTGGATGAGTATTTATCATGATACTAGACTGAACATCAAGTGGGAAAAAATGGAAAAACTCTTCTCAAATAAATGGATTAGGGATAAAAAAAGGGAGGGGATGTATAAAATTCAAGAGGAGTTAAAGTAATCAAAAGAAAATGTCTCCAAATTGAAAAAGGATAATGAGAAGCTAAGAAAATAAATTACAGATAAAAACGATGAGTTTGTAAAGATGCAATCCCTTAATGAATCACTCATTAAGGAGGTTAAGAACCTAAAGTAAGAAAAGAGTAGCAAAGAAAAGTGGCAAAATGATGATTCAAGGGAAGAATTGAAAAAGAAAGATGAACAGATATATGTATATTATGAAACCATAATAAAAAACTATTGAATGAGGTTAAGACATTGAAATAAGAAAAAAAGAATTATCAAAATCATGAAGAAACAAGGATCTTCGATGGAGAATCTACCTAAAGACGTGAACAAGGAATTTGCAAGAAGGTTTAGGAATCCCTAAATACTGATGATGTAAAATCAGGAATGTAATCCAGAGTTGAAGAAGAATCTCAGAAGTTGATAAATGGGTTGACATTGCAACTCCAAAAGGAGAAACAAAGCAAGATTCAAGAAGGTCACCAGAAGATACTTGAAGAAGTTGAACTTCATCTAGAGGATGTACATGCCAAATATGATGGTATTATCTCCAAGGCTAGAATAATCAAAGGCCAAGCAAAGAGGAGAGATGATTCCATTGTTTGTGAAAAGAAGATAGATGAAATGGGAATGCAAAATGAATAGGTATATATAGAGATCATGTAATCATAATGTCTGCTAAAAATATTATGGAGTGATTTTTTAAAATAAATAAATAAAATTAGATAAAAATAAAGAAAATGAAAACAAATTATAGGAATTGAAAGTAGATTCAATTTTGGAAATGTTGGTGTCATTTTTGAAAGCAAATTCTCAGTATTTGCAGGAGTCCACAACCTCCAAAGTTTAGGTAAGCCTGGGGCAATTCTTTGGTTTTTGTTTTCAGTCCCAATTTCATGTTTTCGGCCGAAACCTAGATTTTAATGGAATCCGTTAAAAATAAATGTTTTCGCCGAAAAGTATTTTGGCCGAAATATTCTTACCACAGGAAAATAATTCATCCGAAAAACATTATACACAAATTTCGTGGGCGCCATTCAATTTGACGTGCAAATTTTTGGCCGAAAGCTTTTTCGGCTGAAAAAATTCCTAGCAACATTTTTTCAGCCGAAAAATTGCCGCTAGGAATTTTTGAGACCCGATTGTCACAAAAGTGTTACCCATCTTCATGATTTTATCCTATGCCAACCATATCAATTGGTACATGGAGCATAAAGTTCCTAGATATTGACCTACAACTATCATGATGCCTACTCCTCAGTAGCTCAAATATTTTTAGTTCGTCAAGATTAATCTACACCTATCATGAGGCATGCTCCTTGGTAGATTGTTTCTCCTTCAAATGCTAAGTTGTTGGAGAACTACTCCTCGACTTTGAAAACTTTGATTTAATCTATGCAGCCAAATTCAAAGAAAGATTTTTTTCTAGACTATGGATTTATTGTTATATGGACTTAAATCTATGTCATACTTTGAAATAGCCCAATTTTCATTGGATATACTACATGATTCCTAGCAACAATAAACTAACATCTGACTCATTCTCATAGGCTTCTTCACTGCAACTCCTCCACATCACTACTCACACTTTATATACAGTAATGTAGACCCTAACCCAGCTAAAGGGGCCCTCATCTAATGTTCCATAATCTCTCCACTCAGAAATGAATATTACCTTGCCTAAGTAGTCTGACGACATGATTGGTGAACATATGGATGCCTAGATTTTTATTTTGTCCATGTATTTCAGCTCTCATCCTAGGATGACAGATGCCAAGAAACTATAATGAGAAAAATTACATCTAGATGGGATAGCATAAGAGTGGTGGTATAATTTCCATGATTTTCCCATCATATATGTGGTATTGAGGGAGACACCTCTAAATCAAAATACTATGATCTCCTAGACGTAGTTTTGTGAGGCATTGAAACAATGGTTTTATCTGCAAAGGTATTATAATTGTTTATGGGCATGCTAGCTTAATCTTCACCAGTTCATAGGTTAGTTGGTTCAAGATTATATTACTTTATTCACTAAGATTTAGGTATATTTATCTATCATATATCCATAGCCTTTTCTATAGATAAATTTCAATTATGGTTTATGTCACACTTTACACACCAAGCTGGTTGAAATGATTGACTATGATAATCCCAATCCATCCTTTGAAAGAACAGTTATAATAGAGCACAAGTTGTGGAAGCACCTTGTGTTGTCTCCTCATTCATCATTTATTTTCTTGGTTTTCCTATCCCTTCTCATTCATCTCTTGCACTTGTAATGGCCTCTCTCCACTGCCTAACACAATTTCTCATACATCCTGTAAGCCATATCTTTTCTCTTTTCATAAATCTAGTACACATTCATTTGAGGAGTGTCATGTGCTATAGCATCAAACTCCTCTGAGGGCCCTATGTTTTGAACAACGCGACACATATCCTACATGCTAAACCTCTCAGTAGCACCCAGAGGTTATTGAAGTCTCGAACCCTACTAGTCTAGATGCAAACCTAGTCCTTATAACCTGCCATTATATCCCAATTGATAAATAATCCTTTTTTACCCATAATTTCTAGATCAAGTACCACATTTACCATCTCATCCTCAGAAGTGGTAGTCAAAATAATTTGATTGTAGCCTATGTAGTATCAAAACTAAAGATTCCAACCACTGTCCATCCTCATCCATCATGAATAATGGAAATCATTCCTTGGTTAATCATTATTTCTTGGTCACACTGTCATATTTCATTTTCAAGATATGGTGGAATGCGATGTTACCTCATTAGATTTTGTTTCTCTCATATTAGGTCATCCTTATTAGTTAAATTTCAAATTCGTCAATGACCTAGGTCTAACTCAATATAATTATTTAAAGGTAATAAGAGATTCAATTTTACAACTATTGTTGACACAGTCCCATAGCTCCTCATTGGTCATGCAATGGTGAAGAAAGTATAATATAAGCAATGCCCCCATTTATATGTGGTGCATTTGATCCATGGGGTCTTGACTCCATGAACCTATGAAATAGCATGCATGTTCATGGGATATTAAAGAATGTCCCTAATTTCATTAGATATTAATAAATCCCTCCCATAATCCTTCTGTTGACCCCCCCTCCCCC
>CBVK0100413569.1:0-19536 GCA_900067695.1 Picea abies
AATAAATGCTGCCATTCTTCATCCAGGTATGAAACTAGCATTCCTTTAGCCCAGGCTTTGTGTTTGTATCCATCCTTCAGATAGAACTTGAAATCCTGCTTCTTCAGAGTCATGGTTTTGAACCATTTTTTCCCAGTCATAGGTAACCCTGTAGCATCTGCAATAAACTTCTCGTCCACCTTGATTTCTACAGAACCCACCCGATCTTTGTTACCATCGAATGACATTGCAAAGGCCTCAGTTGTGGCTTGATGACACCCACTCTGCAATCTGTTCACGAACTCCATGCAACATGCGTTTGAAAAATATCTTTGAACCTCAGGATGCGATTCGAGAAAGGTTAAATTGCTGAGTTCTCGTTTTAACAAGAAGCCACCGCATTTTTTCATCGTTTTACAACTCTGTCACTCGGCCACTGTGATTTCTGTAAATTTTTGGTTGAACCCTTGTCCTGTGCTACTGAAAGCAGTCTCGGCTTCTTCTCTGTGTTGAGTGAAATGTGAACCTCGAGTATACTCTGGAAACAACCTATGAAACACCATACCGACTTTACCTAATTTGATGGTGTCAGACCCTCTGAACCTCATCTGTACCTGCGTCGCTGGATGTGAACTTGCCATTTCTGGTGTGATGATAGTTGCGCACCGGTTCTGAAAAGATTTCAAATTTCTATCATATCCTGTTATACAAGCTTAAACTGCCATGATTGCTTGCTTCCACCAGCGCATGTCTCGGATCTTGTTGTGATGTGGGGGTGATCACCTCATAATTTCATGTATGCGTGGATAATGAGCACGTGATTCGTGCTTCATGCAGCTATGGAGTTTGGAGAACATTCCTACCATCACGCTCGCTTGCCACTTTCACTAGCATGCAAAATCTTCCGAAAACCCTGTTAGCTGCTGAAAGTGAACACTTTCCACAATGCACCGTTTGATAGGAAATTCACTTTAGCTACGGAAAGCAAAACAACGTACCACATCATTTGAAAAATGTTTCTTAGTGCGAAAGTAAGTACTCTCCGTATCGTGCCACGTGCGAACTGTCTGTCGAGCTGTTCGCGCCTCGTTACTTTCCATAGCAATTTGAACCGATGAAACAACACCCTTAGCTGTTGAAAGCTATCGCTTTCCACAGCGCACAATGGGCTCTTTAACATGATGTTAGCTGTTGAAAGTAAACAATCACTTTTTCGAAATAGAAGACTTTATGGATCGATTATTTCCTAAGACACACCAGCTATGATATCCACCCAAAACTCGGTCGAAAGGAAGGTTTCATTTTGGGAATTAACAGGACATAAATGGTAATTTCATACTGTTCGATACCCATGGACATGATAGGTTGGCTTGTGATGAGACCCCCTATCCTCAACTGATCCTTTAAGCATTTTTATTTACTCTTTTCATGGGGTCCTTATTTTCTTGCAGAGAAGCTTTTCATTGCTTTGTCGGGATCCCCTGGGCGAAGCATATGGAAGGTTATTTCATTAGGATTTTATATTTTTCCAACTAACTCCCCTCTAAGCCTTCAACCCCTTCTTCCCATGAAATGAGGAATGGTCCCTTCTAGGGCGAGTCTACCCAAAAATCCCAAGAGATGATGTCATGAGGGGAAATAATGATGGAAAGTGGTAAGTATGGTTGAGAGTGGCATGAATACTCATCAAAGAAATCTCCCAGAAGCACCCCATCCTAAGGGAGACCATCTACTTGAGTGCCCCAAGCCAACCACTAGCATTTAAACAAGGTAAAAGTCATAGTTTCCAAAGAAAATGTCTCATAATAAAAAATAACCTCTGATACACAAGCTAGAATGCCTCAAATATTAAAATTATACCCACTATCATACCTGACTTGTACTGCATGAAGCAAGACCCAAGTGAACTGTGGTGACAAGCTAGTGTGGATGATGACCAAGTGCTAGTTCACTGTGGTGGCAATGCGGGTCTCTAGCTGTGCAAAAGGATATTGTTGGTCATGTGGTCTCTCGACACTCCATATCTACAACCCGAGGGCCTCAAGACATAATCTCCTTAGTTATCCACAAAATGGGGATAACAAGACCATAAGAGGGTAATGGATTACTTGCAATTCTTTATAAAAAACAAATTGTGCTCTGGTAAAGCATTAAGAGAAGCTTTCAAACATCACCATATTTTTTTTGAGTTAAAAGGTTAGGAAGGTTGGTAGTGTGACAAATATTTTGAAATTGAGATCTAATCTAGGTATAGGATGAAAAATCTAACATAAATTTGTTTTCATATTCAACCTTCTTAGTGTCACAAAGGTGACACACTCTTTCATCCCGAGGTGTTTTAGGAATTGACCAACACCCAATTTCACTATGGAGCTCGTGAGAATTTGTTGTTATCTTAGCAGTGCTTATTTTTTTCTTTACACTTATCAAAACAAAGAGATAATTTTGATCTTCTAGATTAGGGTTGATTACATCCTTATAATACCTTAATTTTATTTTTTCCTCTAACTCTTTATCATGCCACATTTTCTCCTTGAATTTTGACTTAATGATATTTTTAATACTATCCTTATTCTGCAAAATGGTGTCTTCCATGATCCCCCAATGGCTTAGCCAAGACTGGGCATCTTTATGCCATCCTCACTTGAGTCGAAGGTGGTTACAAATGGATTTTGAAGCAATTTTAGGAAGCCTATTTTCTTCCATGTTGTTTAACTTGTTCTTATACATTAGGTATCTAGTCATAGTCCTGCTCTCAATGGGTGAAAGGCTTGCCTCTAAGAGGAGGATGGGATAGGGTGTATTTCCTTTAATTTTGAGATTATAGGTTATAAAATTCTTTTGGATTTGCTCTATCTTTCTCCAAGATTCACGAGAGATATTGCATCCCCAGACTTCACATCCATATAGAATAATAGGCGTAACAAGATTCTCAAAGAGAATTTTCTTCTTATCCCATATCCAAAGATTGACTAATTCACAATTGTTTTCAAGCCCATAATAAAATTTCCATCCCCAAAAGATTATTTTCTCAATGCTATAATTCTAGTTGAGCTTGTGGTGAATATCGATTCCAATATAAATTTGTATGAAGTCACTTCCTCCAAGTTGTTATTGTGATATACGAAGGTATCATAAGTGATCTTATTGGATGTAATGATCATGAAATTAGTCTTGTTAGTATTAATAGTCATGCCCATATTGGAGCAAAAATCCTTGAGGATTCTTAGTTTCTTGCCAAGATCGTGGGGACTCCTCACCATAAGAATGATATCATCAACATAAAGAAGATTGATGACTATACCAGTGAGAGTAGGGTCGATACAACCTGCTTCTTCCAAGAAATCTTCTAACTTGTCTATGTATATGCCAAAAAGGGTAGGGCACAAGGTGTTAGCACTAGAAGTCATCTTTAGATTGCATTGGAGGTGAGCCTAGTACCCATAAGTTTATACAGTAAATGTAAATGAGTTTTAGGTAGTCAAATGGAGAAAAATCAATGATAATAACATTTTAACTCAGAAATTTGGACTAGCATGCATAAGCAATTGAGGTCTGGAATCAACTTCATTCAGTAAGTTGGAGTAAGGGTGAGGAGGGGGAAGATTTAGTGAGAAACGTGTAGAGGTCCGCTATGAACATCAGATTTTATAACAACCTAAGGAGAAAAAACTTAAACACAAGGTTCTCTTGGATTCAAATTTCAAGGAACCTGAAAGAAATCACAATAGTACTATAATCAAACATTTATCATAATATAGTTACAATAATCCATGTGAATCAATCAAACATGGACTCTCTCAGTATCATAGGAAAATAAGATGGAGTAAGAAAGATGACTTAGATTAACCAAGATGTCTCAAAAACAAATACATAACCAGAGAACCAATTGTTCTTAATCAAAATATTACAATAGCAGGTAGCCTAGCTCAACCATTCGACCTTAAAAAAATATCAAAACTGCCTATATATACTAAAAACTACTGCAACTATCAGGCACGTGATTGGGCCCCTGCATTCAAAGTTTCTAGTCACTGCCCGCTCTGTCAGACTGTGCAGGCCTTCTCATGTTATATGCGAGACAGGCACAGGTATGCATTTTTACAAGAAAATCCATCCAGGAGGAAGCTTCGATGGACAGTCTACCTTTGTGGCTGCTCTTTGCAACAATTTCCATTTATGGGGTGAGACGAGGTCTGAACTGCTGCCCCCATCTTCAATAACTTCCTTCGGGATCAGGACTAGACCTGACACCCATGAATGTTTCTAGGTGATGCCTATGACTTCTTCAAGTCAATCCCAATGCCTCGAGGCTCTACAAACTTTGTGAAATCGACAACCTTTCCTTCATGCTCACAGGGCTCCTGGTGTCAGCCTCTTCATCATCCGACCCCGGGCCACAACCTGGCACTTTAGCTCTCGAGTGTTTCATGATTTCTCATTTTGTGAGTCTCCACTCCACTTGATTGCAAGTATCACGATGCACGAACTTGCGAAATGGCCTTTTCAGATCGATGGTCAGACTTGCTTTGAATTTGACGACCATGATTTCTTCCTCCAAAACCTTAGTTTTCGGATGCTCAATAGGTGCTTACCCTTATTTATGGCCCCACTTTCAATATGACCATGGGATATGATCATGGGCCCAATCCCTGAGTGCTTCGTGATTTCACGCTTCACAAACTTGCACCGTTCTCCATGCTAAGATCTTTGATTCATGAAATCGTGACTTCTCGGATCTGGCGCCAGGCGTCTCTCTAAGATCCATGATCCAGATCTAATATTTAGGTATCGAGACTTCACGTTACACGAGGTTGGGAGTCAGACTAAATTCCCTCTCCTGATTCCCGATTCTCTGAATTTCACCATTGTCAAATCAATGGCCTATGGCCCACCTCGATCGGATGGTTCAATTCTCCATTTCACAAATTAGGATTTTGCAACTCGAGAAGTCGAAGGAATACTCACCTCCCTTCTCCTGATTTCCAATTTCTCTCTTGCCTTAGATCGACAGTCCACGATTCCCCATGATCCAATGGCTCAGATCAACTCACGAGTTCGTATTTCACGAGTCTTTATGACTCTTCCCTTTGACTGAATTTTGAGGGCGTTTGAGATGTTCAGACCTCAAACGTTTTCATTCTTTCTGTGGAAATCATGGGCATAATGCCACATGATTTACACCATAATGCTCCTGAGGGTAAACCTTAATTATTGCTTGAGTCCTATGAAGTAGGCTACAAATTCACATGTTAATGTATAGGCTCCATGGGGGAATAGAGACCTCCCTGTGAGGCTCTAATAACTCCTTTTGCAGTTTTAGTGCCTTAGTGTTGGGTTTGTGGAGTCACTCTATAAAAACAAAAATAAAAGAAAAATGATATTTACAATGACGTGGGAAGCCACTCATGGTTTAAGTAAAAACTTCTTCAGAAAATGCCCATTTACAGGGATACCAAAAACTTCAACATCCTTCAAATCCTAGAACTTGTAAGTGTTATTTGAAAAAACCTCAGAAATTTTGAAGGGGGCGATCCATAAGGCCTCAAATTTATCATGCTTGAATTTATCTTGTTTGGGTGCATCCCACTTGAGTACTAGATCTCCCAGCTGGAAATCCTCCTTGTTTACCTTCTTGTCAAAGGCCTTCTTGATCTTCTGTTTATGGTCATGTGCTTTGTCCAGTAGCTGCTCTCTAGTCTGTTGCACTTCTACCAGCTGTTGTATCCTCCTAATCATATCATTTGGTTCTCCCTGGCAGTCTTGGAAGAATTTCACCACAGGTAAGGAAAGCTGAGAATGAAAAATGGATTCAACTCCATATACAAGCTGGAAAGTAGAGATACCAAGAGATCTCTTTGTTGTCACTCTGTCAGTACACAAAGAAAATTTAAGCTTCGAATCCCATGCCTTCTTATTTTATTCTAACAATATTTTGATGAAATTAATAAGGCTCTTGTTAGAGGAATCTGCCAGTCCATTCCCTTGGGGGTAGTAAGGAGTAGAGTGAATCAATGTGATTCCAAGCTATTCACAAAACTTAATCAGTGGTTCAGCCTTGAAAGCTGCAACATTATCTGTGACAATTCTGTTTGGACAACCAAATCTTGCCATAATATCCTCAAGAAAACTGATGATTACTTTGTGGGAATAATTTCTTGTGGGGATGACCTCTATCCACTTGATAAATTAGTCTGTGGAAGTCAAGATCCACCTATGCTGACCACTTGAAGTAGGATGAATTTCCCTAATAAAATCTAGGCCCCACTGCTGAAAGGGTCCTGAAGCTACCATAGGATTTAGTGGCAGAGACTTGAGTTGCTACTTTCCAAAGAATTTCTGACACTTAACACAAGACCCAATCTTTTCATAGACATCAGTGAAGAGACTAGGCCAAAAATACCCAACCTTGAGAATCTTGTATGCTGTGGTTCTCTAGAAGTGATTCCCCCCACATAAACTGTCATGAAAATCATACATAATATTTTAGGCTTCCTGTGGCTTTAGGCATCTCAACAACACTCCTAAAGGGTCTTTCCAATATAAGACTTGATCAATCAGAAAATATTTAATTGATTTGAGCTTCAAAGCTCTTACCTTTCTCTTTTCCATGCCATCGGGGAGCTGCAACTTCTATAGAAAAAATAGAATGTCTTTATGCCAAATTCATCCTGCCAATGGGGGTGTGACTTGAGGATCCTTATCAAACAAATCAACTTGTTGATTCTCTGAATAAATTTTGATGAAATTGACCCCCAAGGCTTCACAATTAGATTCAGCCAGCAACCTAGCTAAACCTTGACCTTTAACCAATTTGGTAGGCTTTATTTCAAGATCAAATTCAAGGATCTTGGCAATCCACTTGCTCCTTTTTCCATTTATGTCAGGCTGAATGAGGATCGCCTTCACAAAAGATAAAGGGACATATGTAATGAATTTTGAATGCAACACATAAACCCAATCTTTCAGATCTTTAACCAACACATAGGCCTGCTTTTCCATGATGTCATATTTTATTTCAACATCTCTCAGTGCCCTACTAAAAAAGGAAATAGGTTGCTCTAACCCTTCAACATTCTTATGCAATAAAACAACTGCTACTGTGTCAGATGAAGCAAAAGGGAAAATCAGAAACTCCTTGGAGTAGTCAGGACTGATAAGCACAAGTGCTTCAGCCAAGGCCTTCTTTATCTGATTGAAAGAACTACGAGCTTAAGAATTCCAATTGATCTCATTTCCCTTCCTCAACATGGCTATGATAAATTTTATCAACTCAACAAAATTTGAAACAAACCTTCTCAGAAAATTAATATTCCCCAAGAAATACTGAACTTCTTTCTTGGATCTAGGGAGTGACAAAGTTTGGGTAGCTTCTACCCTGCTTGAATCAATCCTTACTCCCTTAGATGACACAATGTGTCCCAATAATTTCCATTCTTTCATGGAAAATAATTATTTTTTTGGATTTAGAGAGAGGCCAAATCTTCTACATTTAAAGAAGACTCTTTTTAGATGATCATAATGTTCTTTATCAAACTGTGAGAACACTGTTATGTCATCAAAATAAATGACTACAAACTTGTCCTTCTCTTCAATAAAAGCTATGTCCATGGCTCGCTGAAAGGTTTCTCTTGCATTAATCAATCCGAAGGGCATCTTGGAATACATGAATGTACCCCAAGGAGTGGTGAAGGTTTTCTTCTCTCTATCTTCAGGCAAGATAGAGACTTGATTGTAGCTAGAGAAGCCATCAATCATAGACATTCAAGATGCCTCTGTCACCCTCTGTAATATGTGTTCCATCTTGGGAAAGGGGTAATTGTATTTCTTAGAGATTCTGTTTAGATTTCAGAAATCCACACAAAGTCTGATTTCTCCATTTTTCTTTCTCACTGGGACCAAGTTGGCCACCCATTCAGAATACCTCAAAGGAATGATAATCTGGGCATCCAAAACCTTTTTTACTTCTTTCTCCATAATGGGCAGCAACATAGGATTTATTTGTCTCAACTTTTGGCTAAATGGTTTGGACTCTTCCTTCAATGGTATCTTGTGCTCAATGATATTTGTGTCATATGTCCTGAGATCTTCATATGTCCAGGAAAACACATCAACGAACTCTTTCAACAACTCAGCATATTCAACCTTTTTCTCTCTTGACAAGTTTCTTGAAAACTTGACAAATTTGGGATCTTTCTCTGTACCAATATTGTACTTAGTTATAACATCATCATCAGTTGAGCCTTTAACCTTTACTGCCACATCATTCCCATTGAACAACCTTTCTAAAGGAACTAGTCCCTTTGGAATGTGGTTTCTAGGCAGTTGAACAATATGGAGATTAGCAATTTTATTTAAAAATATATCAACGTGAGGGCTACTTTCAGAATCATGATCCTGATCAATATGTAATGCAAAGAACTCATCAACAAAATCAAGAAATTTTTTGATCTCATTATCATCCTCAAACACCTTCCAATGCTTGATATTGTCAGGTATAGAGGGTCTATATTTCACCCCTACATCATACTTGATTTTAGGTGGTAATGGGACTCTGAAATGGCTTCCTAAAACAATCAAGGAATCAACCATGGTATTCTCCTCTCTTGGAATAAATGAAATGTTGAAAGCTAGGAAGAAACTATCAACTAGGTCCCATACTTCATTTCTGTAAGTCTTAAGCCTAGGGTGCTTGGCTTGATAAATATTTTTTATCTGATGAACAATTAGTTATGCATCCCCAAATAATGATAGTTCTTCAATCCCCATGTCATTTGCATTCTTGAAACCCAAAACAGAAGCTTCATACTCTGCCACATTATTTGTAGTTTCAAATTATAGCTTGTAGGACAAAGGTATAGTCTCTTAACAAGGTGAAACAAAGACCACTCCAACACCAACACCTTTCTTAGAAGAGGATCCATCAAAGAACATTTTCTAAACATGGGTAGTTGGAGGAGGGGTTTCACAAGAATTTATAGACTTGTTTATGATTTTAAGAGGGTTTTAGGAGCATCGGTGAGCTGCAATAGGATGGATCCCAAATTAGTGTCAATAGAAAAAATAGGATGGTTGGTGTGGTCTGTTTCATCACTAATGATGTAGGCCAACTGAGCTTCCCTGTAAAGTATTCTATGCTCACCCCCAAATACAGGAACGATGGCATATGTGAGGTCCATTTGTAAATTCCCCCCCAAGTCTTTTTATCCAAGATCTTGAAAATACCATCACAAAATTGGGGGGAATGCCAACCACTACAATGTCCATGACCACACTTTTCATGGGCAACTGAAATAAGGTCACAACCAGATCTTTGATGACCCCAAGACACTTCACTTTCCTAGATTCAAAGGAATATAAGTCATGGTAGGCCTTTGTAATCTCTAATCCAAGTTCATCCATGACTGTCTTGGGCATGAGATTGTGAGATGCCCCTAAGTCTAACAAACAATTATGCAACACTTTGTCATGTATGTTCAGTGATGTATAGAAGGGAGGGGGAAAATCATCTCTATCTTATATCAAAGGGCCTCAGATGATTGTTGGATTTTCATCTTGTAGATTTACTAAATCAGTGGATTTTGAGGAGGCTTTAGGAAACAATACTTCGGAAAGACACTCTCTAAATTATTCAATTTTTATTAGTTCCAAAAATGGTACAGGGATCTTGATTTTTTGGCTCTCATTTCCAAAAATGAAGGAAGATGGATATTTCAGAATCTCCTTGACTTCTCAGGTAGGATCCTCAATCAAAACTAGGGAGTTTTGAGAGTCTTTTTTCTTGTTGCCAATTGTCACAGCCTTGGCATAATTCTCTGTTTTTGAGGGCTAATCTGAAGCATTAGTATTTTCCACCTTCTTTTTAGACCTTAGATTATATTTACTAGGATTCTCTTTTTCCTTCTCTCCCTTACTTAATTCATTTATTTGATTATCCATCAAGGACTCACCATATCCAGACTTGGTTAAGTGAGGAGATGGAGGGGTGTCACCCAAGCAATGGATCTTAGGATTATCTTCTCATCCTCTTCATCTTCTTCATCTACAAGGTTGTTTTGTAAAGGGGTTTGGATCCTTTGATCATCCCTTCCTCTATTTCTGGGATCTCTTGGAAGTGTCTGAGGAGCATTATTAGGTCTCCCGAAGGTACCTCTATTATCAACTTTTTGAGTATTTCTATAGGTCTTCCTTGCTTCGAGTTTTACCTTCTCCATATCAGAAGAAAGAGATTTTACTAATTTGGTAAGCTCATCATCTTGAGGGTGGGAAACAGAGGAAGAGGTTGAAGTTTCAAACCTTCCCCTTCTTCTATCCCTATCAACCTTACTTCTAAGCTCATCAACTGCCATAATATTGGATTGTACTTCAATGGCTGCATCTTGCATATGAGCCAAGGAGGTAGCTCTCCTTTCTCTTAACAGGAGGCATAAATCAGGGTCAAAAGAACTGGAATAAGTAATCTTTGCATAGGTTTATGTCGGCTTAACCTCAGTGGGAATTCTGCTATACATTTTATTAAATCTCTTTGAGAAGTCAGAAACAGATTCCCCTTCCTTTTTCTTCAATGATCCAAACTCTGTAATATAGTAAAGGAAATCCTTTCTATCCCCCCAATTCTTTAAGAAGGCTTCATATAGGGCTGCAATCCCATCAATAGATCTAGGAGGCAAGGCCCTACACCACTTCCTAGCCTCACCCTCAAGGCTATGAAAAAAAATCCTCATCCATACATCTGCATCCATGATGACATGACAATATGTAAAACTGTAAAAGACTTCAAGGTGTTCCTTTGTAGCTATGTTTCCCTCGCTTGTGAACTTGGGCAACTACTTAAGGTAGCCATCCGCTGGGAGGGAATTTGTAAGTTGATGTAAAACAAGAGGGGCATACCTAGCAGCTAATATAGCTTCCATCCTAGTTCTGGGGGGATTATCTCCTACCATTTGTATGTGAACTGGAGGAGAACTTGGAGGGGATGGAGTTAGGACAGGTGAAACTGGGGTTGTGCTTATGGGAGAAAAAGGAAAAGGTTGAGTGTTAGGAGATAAAGATGAGGGGCTAGAGGTAACAAAGGTTTCCCCTTCTATAACTGAAACAACTCTAATAGGAGGATGAATAGTAAAGTCTGGAGTAGGAAAGTATTCTAAGGTCAAAGATCTCTCATGAAGGTACCTCTTCACAACTTTGGGGGAGAAAAGGGTGTCAAAGCTCTCTCCTTCCAAACCAAGAATAGGAGGGGAGAAATCGGTAGAAAAACTCCCAAAATTTAAATTTATTGAAACTCCAGCAGTTTGTATAATAGGAGAATCAGAAATAGTTATTGGAGTTTGTAAAGAGGTATTATGCAAATTATCAGAAAAACTTGGTACAACAATTGAGGTACCTTTTTTAGTGGTCTTTCCCTTTCTGATAATTTCCTCTGGGTCAGCTTCAAACATTTCTAGAGGCAACAATGAAGTGGAACTCATGTGTCTACCTTTAGGAGCCAGAACTGAAACAATAGAGTTGAAACAATGGAGTCACCATGTGCAAGTTGAAACATTCAATGGTTCTAATATCTGATGCACCCTCAGAATCAAAAGCTCTTTGTCGTTATATCCCAGGGAAAAGTCTTCAATTCGTTCCCCGACAACGACGCCAGAAATATTAGCACTCGAAGTCACCTTCAAATTGCATTGGAGGTGAGCCCAATAACCATCAGTTTATACAGTAAATGTAATTTTTAAGTAGTCAAATGGAGAAAAATCAATGATAATAACATTCTAACTCAGAAATATTGACTAGCATGCATAAGCAATTGAGGTCTGGAATCAACTTCAATCAGAAAGTTGGAGTAAGGGCGAGGAGGGGGGAGATTTAGTGAGAAAGGTGTAGAGGTTCGCTATGAACATCAGATTTTCTAGCAGCCTAAGGAGAAAAAACTTAAACACAAGGTTCTCTTGGATTCAAATTTCAAGGAAGTTGAAATAAATCATAACAGTACTATAATAAAACATTTATCATAATACTGTTACAACAATCCATGTGAATCAATTAAACATGGACTCTCTCGGTATCAGAGGAAAATAAGATGGAGTAAGAAAGATGACTTAGATTAACCAAGTTTTCTCAAAAACAAATACATAACCAGAGAACCAGTTGTTCTCAATCAAAATATTACAATAGCAGGGAGCCTAGCTCAACCATTCAACCTTAACAAAATATCAAATTTGCCTATATATACTAAAAAATGTTGCAAATACCAAGAGTGTGATCATACCCTTTCATTCAAAGTTTCCAGTCGGTGCCCGCTCTGTCAGACTGTGCAGGCCTTCTCATGTCAGATGCAAGATAGGTGCAACTATGCATTTTTATAGGAAAATCCATCCAGGAGGAAGCTTCGATGGAAAGTCTACCTTTATGGCTGCTCTTTGCAATACTTTCCATTTATGGGGTGAGATGAGGTCTCAACTGTCGCCCCCCATCTTCAATAAATTCCTACATTAGGATTAGGATGAGGCCTAACAACCATGAATGTTTCTAGGTGGTGCCTACGACTTGTTCAAGTCAATCCCGATGCCTCGAGGCTTTGCAAATATCCGTGAAATCGACGCCCTTTCCTTCGTGCTCACAGGGCTCCTGGTGTCAGCCTCTTCATCATGCATCCCTGGGCCACAACCTGGTGCTTTAGCTCCTGAGTGTTTCACGATTTCACATTTCGGGAGTCTCCACTCCACTTGATTCCAAGTATCACGATGCATGAATTTGCGAAATTTCCTTTTCAGATCGACGGTCAAACTTTCTTTGAATTTGACGACCACGATTTCTTCCTCGAAAACCTTAGTTGTCGGTGGCTCGATAGGTTCTTACCCTTATTTATGGCCCCGCTTTCAATATGACCACGAGCTATGATGATGGGCCCAATCCCTGAGCACTTCATGATTTCACGCTTCAGAAACTTGCACCGTGCTCCATGCTAAGACCTTTGATTCATGAAATCGTGACTTCTCGAATCTGGCATCACATGTCTCTCTAAGATCCATGGTTCAGATCTAATCTTCGGGTATCGATACTCCATGTTACACGAGGTTGGGAGTCAGACTAACTTCCCTCTCCTGATTCTCGATTCTCTGAATTTCACCATTGCAAAATCAATAACCTGTGGCCCACCTCGATCAGACGGTCCAATTCTCCATTTCGCAAATCTGGATTTTGTGACTCGGGAAGTTGAAGGAATACTTACCTCCCTTCTCTCGATTTCTAATTTTGTGCTTGCCTCTGATCGACGGTCCACAATTCCCCGTGATCCAATGGCTTAGATCAAATCGCAAGTTCACATTTTGCAAGTCTTCACGACTCTTCCCTTTGACTGAATTTTGAGGGCATTTGAGTTGTTCAAACCTCAAATGTTTTCATCATTTCTGTGGAAATCATGGGCAGAATGCCACATGATTTACACCATAATGCCCCTGAGGGCAAACCTTAATTATTTCTTGAGTCCTATGAAGTAGGCTGCAAATTCATGTGTTAACACAAGGGACAACCTTGCTTGACTCCAATATTGTAGTTAATCTCTTTCCACGATCCCTCAGTGTTCTTAAACTTGAAAATAACATTATCATACAACATTATTGTGACAACCCTCAACTTGAAAGGCATTTTTATCTCTTCCAACCTATCCCAAAGGTTTTTCTTGGGAACCATGTAAAAATCTTTTCTAAAGTCAACTAAACCAAAAAAAAGATTGGTTTCAGTATTGCGGAACTCCTATACAATGATCTTAAAGGTAACAAGATGGTCCATAGTTGAATTATATCTCCTAAACTTGGCCTGATCTTTAGCTCTTTTACTATGACTTTCTAGCCAAAGACTAATCTTCTTTTCCAAAATAATTCCATAACGCTTGGCTAAAATCAGGTTAATCATAATGGTCCTATAATTAGAGGGCATGTTTCTATCCCCATTTTTTAAAATAGGAACAATGAGGCTTTGCATCCAGGGTTTAGGGAAGCCTTGCTTGATTGCAAAATTGGAGAGCTTATGTATGTGAGGGATGAGGATAGGCCTTATGATTTTAAAACTTTCATCTTGGTAACCTTCAATGTCCTTACCTTTCCCATTTTCAATCCACTTAACCTCAAACACTATGCCATCCAAAGAAAAAACTTCATCCTTTGTAGGGACAATAGGAATGGTGTCCATGGAATTAGGGAATTCGTAAAGAATTTTAAGGTAGGAATTCCAATCCTTAAGGGAATCATATTATTTTCTTTAGTATTGGGGATTATAATTTTCCTCTAGAACTTCTTAGGATCAAGCTTAGATAGTTGTGAAACATGATCTTTCCTTTTATTGATACAATACCTTTTTTTCCCTTTTAATTCTAGGGATTTGTACATATTGATCTTATCAAGTTTTAAGGACTCATTTGAAGCATCTCTAATGGGTTTCCTACAAATTTTACATTTGTTATCACCATATTTATATTACTCTTTTTATAGGACACCTCAAAAGAAGAACTTGTTAATAGAAGTGGAAAGTATAGCTGTAAAATTATGATAGAGGTATTCAATGTTGTCCATATAAGTTAGGAGATATAATTCACTATTTAAATCATTTAAGAAAATGTCAACTTTACTTTTGTCAAAGAGAAGTTTCCTTTGATTATTATAATTCTCTTCAATGACACTCATGTGCATGGAAACATTTAGAGTTAGGGTTAAATGTCTATGATCAAAGTCAGGTTCATGGTCATTTAAAAGGTCAAAAGTTATTATTTTGTTGGAAATAGGGATATCAAATATCACATAATCTACGACACTACTACCTAGTCCATGAATACAAGTCATCTGGTTGGATTTTGGCCACTTCATTACTTTATTACAAATTATTAGGTCTTGAGAGCTACAAAGCTTGACTAGCTCAGTACCAAACAAATTCTCAGTTAGGTCTTGAGAGCTACAGAGCTTGACTATCTTAGTACCAAACAAATTCTCAGTTAGGTATTTAGAGCTTCTTTTGTAGCTATTAGATAAAATAAGGTCCTCATTTAGCCATTAAGGATTATGGCTGGAATCATTTCTTAAAAGAGTAGCTTGGTTAGTTGAAGTCCTAGCATTAAAGTCCCCTAGCAAGAGGATATTACCTTCATTTTTCAAACTATAAATATATTGTTCCAAATTATTATATGGACAATTTCTATCTAGATTGTTTTTCTTATAAAACGTAGAATTAATGGGTGCAAAATAGCAAATTTCTATATACATCTTAGCATTGATGTCTAATTTTTTTATCCAAATTTATTGATTGAGAGGGTCGATCTTATGAAGTTGAATGTGAGGAGAATTGATCTTTCTAATATAACAAGATATTCCTCCTATACCTCTATGAAAGGACATTTTGTTCCATTCCGACCACAAGACAAATCCTTCTATGTTATGGACCTTATATTTTATATTTTATAAATTAAAATATATAAAAAAAAATTACAACATTTAATCAAATATGTATATATATTTAAGATTTAATTTAGGAGTCAAATTTTGCTAGCATCATTTGGTTAAGAGGGTTTCATTATGTAAGGCAATCAAGTTTAGCGTGATTATATTTGGAGGGTTCGTTCTGTAAGGTGGCCACAGTTCCAAGCTCCAATAGTTGGGAGGAAACACCCAAAAAAATCCAACCATGTTAAGGGTTTGTAATATCCCTCCATTTTAAATATTTGAATAATTTAGAATAATAGTAATTATTGGATTATTATGTTGAGAAAGACTCTAGTTAACATTTTGGTCATCATAAACATTTGATGATGAGAAAAATTTGTGTAAATATCATTTTAATTTTATTGTAAATTAATTGAGACAAATTGATGAGAGAGCCCAACAATAACAAGAGTAATTTTTTATTCCATGGGAGAAGTGAAAAAAGAATAAAAACCACCATGATAAATGTTGTCCATGAGGACAAGTGTAAACCTACTCCCAAGGATGTGGGAGGTGAGGAAACAAGCTAGCAAGAAGTTAGTCCAAGACTCTGAAGAGTTAGGGATGGGGCTAACTTGAAAAACAAAGAATTTAGCAGTCTTCGAGACAAGAGGAAAGACAAGTATGGTGTAAGTAGGACATTGTTGAGTACTTGTGTAGGAAGGAGAGCTTGAAGGTTCTGATAAATAATCAAGTTCAAGTATTTACCTAGAGAGGGTTATTGACATTTTCAGTTTCCTATGGAACAAAGAATTAGGTTCGAGGGTGACAGGGGAAGGTAAGACTTGGCTTCTCTGGTCTATGGTTGGGAGGAGCTAGATTATCTCCTCAGTTTTTCCCAGTAACTCTTTGTGGTTCATATATGTTTACCTATCTTTTTGAAATTATTAGTTCTGATGCTTACAGTCATAGTTGGTTTAAGATGTTTCTTCCAAAATAGTTGGATACTAACCTAAGTTAATTTTTGTAGAATAAAAGAAGATTTTTTCTTTCCTTTATTAATTTGTAATCCGTTCTTAACAATATTTTGGCTAGAAATATTACTGCTACTGAATGAAAAGTGAACCTAGAAGTAATAATAACCAGGAAGCTTTTTAGCTAGAAATTTTCGTTGAATACTTGCAATAGAGGATTAGAATATGGTATAGAAACCATAATGGGATTAATGTCATTCTTTCTAAAAGATATAAATCTTGTATGAGTGAAAGGTATACATAATATAGGAGCTCTCTATGAATATTTATTTCTACAACAATAATAGGTAACGGTAAACAATTTCTTTTATTTGCATGGACAAACGGAATGGAAATTGTATGATTGGTAACAATAGTAAGTGACTATATCCCTAACTTATTTTATGTACAGAGAAAAGTAGAATAAAATTAATGTGTTTGCAACAATTACAGGTGAATATATATATGTAACTTCTTGTATTTGCAGATTAAAAAAAAATAGAAAATATCTTTTGAATACCTATGTACATAAAGAAGAGAAACATCAAAGAAATACCATAGATTATTTTCATATTATCCATACATAGAAAAATATTGATAGATCCTCTTAAGTACCAAAAATAATTATCTTAGTATAGAATAATCATAATTGTTGGAACCAAAATTTTTTATGAAAAGAGTTTGATAATCTCTCTTTAAAAGACTTGGAATAAACTAAATAGTTATAAGAAAATAAAACTTAATATACAAGGCCGAACTAATAAAATTTATAGTGCTGACCTTTGAACAAAGAGACTTCAAATATATTGTTTACAGGTCGTAAGATCGACCTCTACATTTTGAAAGATGACTAAGTAATTCAAAGAAATAGTGGGTGAGCTCAGAGAGGTATTGAGTCCGGGGTAATACGTCGTTGCCTCTTCAAAATTTCGAAGATGAAAGCGTGTACTAATATTGACCCATAGGTTCCATAAAAATATTTTGAGTGAAAAGCAATTCCTTGACTGCCTTAATGACTCTCTCCAAGGAGATAGAGGCACGAATTAATTAATGTAAGTAAAACTATTAAATAAAAAGGAAGCATGATAAACCCTAACTAATATATCTTACGTTTACTTGTAACGATTTGAGGAGAAAAACCTCGCACGGTTCCAAGCTCACTGCTCTAGCTTGAATCTTTTTCCTTGAAATGATAACATAGACATGACTTATATCAATGGTAAACGTATCGGATTTTGGAGTAATAGGGTCAGAAGAATTTATTTGTTAGCAAGGCTTATTATATGAAAAATGATTTATTGTTAATAGTGTTGGAAATATACTGCCATAGGGGTTATTTTTAAGTCAAATAACCATAATGAAATTAATATGTACACTCTCATCAAGGGTAGGATTATGTTTATATATTTACTCCATACTTAAGAAAAGTATGATTAACACTTGAAGGTGTTGACATGAAAGAGTGACCAAGAAGTGTATATATTTATATTCGATTCATAAGGATGATATTATATATAGAGATTAGGTAAATGTAATACATAGCTCAATATTTGAACTACCTAGAACTGAAGTAATAATGGTGATTTATCCATCAAGAGGTAAAAATACAGTAAAAATGGGTTCCTCGTTAATGATTATAAAGACAACATTGTTGATAGTAACAAGACAACCTATCCCTGAACTATTAAAAAAAGAAAACTTATTTTCCTGTTGAAAACATTGGTTGCAAGAGTACTGTGATGAGCACCGATAAGACAAGAAGTGTTTTTGGGAATCATTGCTTGACCTCTTAACCTGTCAAATAAAGAAAACAAAAATGACACAATTAAAGAGTAGTATGGTTCTTCATATAAATTAATACAAGGAAGAAATAATAGAAATGAGTATAATAATTATGATTCGATGACGAACATTATTCTCTTTAAAAACAAAAAAATGGGTGTTGGGTGATGTTACAAATGGTATCAGAGCATGGTTCATATATTATGGCATTATGGGCTCAAAATGAATAGAAGATATTGTGCTTATGAACATATTAGATTATGCAATCATTGAATATCTATTAAAACTAAAATATTAACATGAAATATGTTTTCCACTTATAAAAAACAACAAACAGACAATATGGCTGACAAAACCGGAAAAACAACCAAGTGGACTAGAAATGTATGTGGAATTGAACAGTGAGAAACCTCAGGATAAATTTCTAGCATTTCTTGAAGCTATGAGGAGTATAAAAGAATAATTATAGAGTATTAAAACAAATAAAAAAGTTGTTGAAAGCTAGTAAGGAGCAAGAAGAATTAAATGAGATCCTACTTCAGAACATGACTAAGATAAAACATAATAAGAATGTAGTACAGACCTCCAACAATGCTAAGAAAGGAGTCTCCAATGAAAAATCTCATAAACAAAAGGAACACCCAGTATTTAGTGATAATGTAGAATTAATGACTGAAGAAAGTGTTGGCACATATTGAACAGACAACGAATGGTTGTCATTGATGGAAAGTTTGTATCAGACAGGAATCCCGTTGCAACAAGATCACAATTCAATCGTAGCCATTGAATCCAGAATGAATCTGGACCGTAGATCCTAGCCCTTGTTGGAGTTTTGGGGATCGAGAGTTGAATAAGTCATGTTATATCATCCACAAGACTTCCGATTTCACGATATGCAAAATTGCGCCTTAATCACAACCATTGAATCGAGAATGAATCTAGACCGTTGATTACAGTCTGTGTCATAGTTTCGCGAATCGCGACTCCAAAAAGAAACAAGTGCAATAAGGATCCCGATTTCATGATATGTGATATCACGACTCAATCGTAGCCGTTGAGTCAAGATCGCACCTGGACCATCGATCACAACCCATGTCGGAGTTTCGTGAATCGCGACTCCAAAAGGAAAAGAAACAAGTGCAACAAGAACCCCGAAATCACGATATGTGATTTCGCAATTTAATCGCAGCCGCTGAATAGAGATCAGATCCGGACCGTTGATTTAACTTCTTATCGGAGTTTCAGGGATCGTGAATTCAAGAGGCAAAGAACTCAATGCATCAAGAATGCCGATTTCGCGATATGCGAAATCGCGATTGAATCTGGACCGTCAGATCAAGAAATGAGTGAGATCGGAAGAG
>CBVK0100413570.1:0-19535 GCA_900067695.1 Picea abies
ATAATAAAAGGTCAGATCTTTGCTTGTGCTTCTACATCTTGAATATATTGTGATCTCTATGTGTTGATGAATCTTGTATGCACTTAAATAACTCAATAAATCAGTAGTATTTAGTGATTCCAAGAAAGAATTTGGCTTGGGATCATTACATCCCCTGTGCCAACATGTCACTTAGAACTAGATTTTTAATTTCACTAGGTTGGGCGACAATTTTATTAGGGAAACATTGTTTTTAAAACTTACTTGACACATCATTAATTCTAAGGCCATCTAGGTTTCTTCACTTACTAGTTAAAAATGTGACGTGCCCTTCAGGATGCACTATGTGTAAGGGTGCCACTCACCACTTTCTATTTTCCTTGTGCGATGTACCCTTCAGGACACACTACGTGCTCCAAGGGTGCCACTCGCCTCTTTTTGTTTTCTTTATGTGACGTGCCCTTCATGATGCACTACGTGATCCAAGGGTGCCACTCGCCTCTTGACTGACTTGGTAGACACAAAAAACCCCTAGAGTCAATACTCCGCTAGGTGATCTTGTTGAAGACTAAGGGCCTCTAAGGAATAAGGCCCCGAACTTATTGTGAGCCCCTTAGAATCATCATGAGCGACTGCCTTAGTTTGCCCTCATGGCATTGTGGGTCTTCTCGAACTAGGTTATCGTTAACCTATAGTCTGAGCCATGACATGAGTGCTAGTATGCTGTGGAAGTGCTGCTATTGACACCTCTCCCTCAAAGTCTATGGTTGTCATGCATGGCCCCTCTACTCCACATGAGATTCTGTTTGGCAAGCTATCATCAACCTACATCATAAACTAATCATGTCAGCAATAATAATCAGTCATCATATCATCTAATCATATGTACATATGTCATATCAACAACAATCAAAACCCAATAGTCCACTCCCTGGCTCGATCCAGAGTCCAAGGGGTTTCATCGATGCCTCTGCATCCTTGAGGTCCAAAGTCTTGCACACTCAGGAGAACCCAGTCAATAGCACATGTCTATGTAAATACAAAAAATAACATATCATCATATCCATAATGCCTCATAATCATAATCAAATGACCAATAGTATAATAATCTGGTTCACTTGCAAGCAAGTGTCCTCAAAGAATAAGTTCGCATAGTGCACACAAGAGCGGGATGTTACATACACCCCCTCTTGGTCTAAACTTCATCCCGAATTTTCACAGTATATAAGTGCCTAAATAATGTGTTTCAAAGTATCACAAGTCTATCTATCAAGCAAAAATGGAAATCGTTGGCGCATATCATATGCGTCCTCCCAGTTCACCGAGTGCGGACTATAGTTGTCCCACTGGCCTTTGACCTGATCTACTGTTCGACGTCATAGCTGTCGAATGCGATGATCCAAGATGTGGATCGTCTCAGCCATGAGCACACCCTCATCAGATACCTGCAAGGAATTCATGCCAATAACATGTGTAGAATCACTAACATAATGTCTCAAACAGATATGTGCAAAACATCGTGCATATGCCTCAAAAAATTAGGAAACGATAGTCAATAGGCCATGGGCATCTCTTTTATACAATATCGTTGGATCCCACAAACCTAGGAGATAGTTTAGCACCCTTTCCAAACTTGATATAACTCTTATGCGGTTTCACCCGCAAGAATACTCGATCACCACATCATAACTACGGTCGACATGATGCACATCAACATAACTCTTATGTCGATCCTGTGCTTCCTTGATCCCTTGTCTTATAGTTTGCAATTGATCTTCCATTTCTTGGATTGCTTCCGGTCCCACCAGGACCCTATCCTCAAGTCGATCCCAACTCAAGGCGTCCGACACGGTCTCCCGTAAAGAAACTTGAAAGACATCATCTTAATGGTGCTTTGATAACTGTTGTTATATGCAAATTCCATGAGTGGAAATAATTTTTCCCAGTGATTTTGTTGGTCCATAACGTACAAGCAGAACATATTCTCCAAGATTTTGTTTGTTTTTTTGGTCTGCTCGTCTGTCGCCGGGTGATACACAATACTAAAGTTAAGTTGGGTTCCCAAGGCCTCTTGGAAACTAGTCCAAAATCATCCCGTAAACACTGATCCTCGATTGGATATAATTCTCTTAGGCATGCCATGTAGCCTCACAATCTCACTGATGAAAACTCTAGCTATGTCAGGTGTCTGATACGTTGTATGCACAGGAATAAAATTGATCTCTCTTCTTCAGAGTGTTGACTACCACAAAAATCAAGTCATGACTCCTTGCCCTAAGTGGAAATCAAACAATGAAGTCCATTGAAATGACCTCCCATTTTGATTCCAGAATAGCGCGTGGTTGTAGTAATCCTGCTAGTTGTCTATGTTCAACCTTCACCTGCTGACATTCTAGCCATATTTCTTCGTAGTTGAATATGTCTGCCTTCATTCCTTCTAGAATAATAAGGGTTTTAAGGTCTGCCCTCATCTCCGTGACTCCAAGATGAGCCATGTATACTGCTCTGTGAGCCTCATTTA
This sequence comes from Picea abies, assembly GCA_900067695.1. NCBI lineage: Eukaryota > Viridiplantae > Streptophyta > Pinopsida > Pinales > Pinaceae > Picea > Picea abies. The sequence goes on from CBVK0100413570.1 coordinate 2,501, forward strand.
GGATCAAGCTCCTCAACTTGTCGTTGGGTAGTATGTAAATTTGAATTTTAAATCTCAATAATCCGCCATCATCCAACGTAAATCCTTCAAATCTTGGTACCATCATTGTGTTATGTTTGATAAAATACTTGACCTCTTTGTACTAGTCATCATTGTGCTGTAAAGTTAGAATCTATTCACGTAGATTCGTCTAAAGAGGAAACACTGAAAATATGCGTGGTCTCTGACTCAATGCATCTGCCACTCGGTTCACTCTTCCTTTTATGTAAGTGATCTCAAAATCATACTCGCTCAGCAATTCCGACCAATGTCATTGTTGAGCGTTCAGTTCGCTCTGCGTAAAGATGTATTGTAGTCCATAGTGGTCCATTTTCAGTTCAAATTTATGTCCAATAAGGTAGTGTCTCCAAACTCTCAAGGCATAAACGATGCCTAACAACTCAAAATCGTGCATTGCATAGTTCTCCTCATGCCTTCTCCACTTCCTCGAGATGTAAGTGGTCAATTGATTGTCTTTCATCAAGACTCCGCCTAAGCCTTTCTAGGATGCGTCAGTGCATACCAAGAATTCCGTGTCCATGTCAGGGACCTTTAGTATCGGTGTTGTTGTCAACCACTCCTTGAGCCTCTGAAATGCTTCCACGCATTTCTCAGTCCACGAAAAGCCTTCAACGAACCGTCGATAGTATCCTGCTAAACCCATGAAGCTACGCACTTCCAGGGCATTTGTCGATGCAAGCCATTCCATAATAGCCTTGACCTTTGTTGGGTCCACAATGATATCTTCATCAGAGATGACATGCCCTAATTAGTGAATCTTCGATTGATAAAAGGAGTATTTAGACAATTTCCCATACAATTTGTTCTCTCGCCGACACTGTAGTACCAAGCGCAAGTGCTCATCATGCTCCTCCATCATCCAAGAGTAAATCAATATATCATAATTGAATACTTGGATGAACCTGTCTAGGTATTCGTGGAACACCCTGTTCATCAAAATCATAAATACCCCTTTTTGGCGATGGAAGTCACCCCTGGATTGCAGCAGGAGTAGAGCTTGACGCCCATCAGTTTATGTCACGATTTATTTAATGGGGTGATCGAATGGAATTTAACTCAAAACGATGTGGTTCTAACTCCGAAACTAGGCCAGGCATGCATGGGCAAGTGAGGTCTTAGATAACTTCAGACGGTGAGTTGTTGTAAGGGTGAGTAGGGGGAAGACTTGTATCAGAGAGATGCAAAGGTCTGTCGTAAACATCAGGTTTCTAACAGACTGTAGGAGAAGGCATCTAAATGCAAGATCTTCTTACATTCAAACGCAAAACACTGGAGTATGCAACAATGCAACAATAAATCCTTTATCATAACATGATTGCAATAATTCACACGAATCATTCGTTCACAAACTCTCTCAGCATGAGGTGAAAATTAGATGGAGTACGAAAGACTGTCTGTCATAAAACAAGAAATCTCACATACAGATGCATAACGAGAAAGCTAGAATGTCTATTAAAACTTTACTGTCGGGAGCTTCGCTCTACCATCGATAGATTACAAAATGCAAAGACTGAGTTTATATACTCAGAGGAAATCGCCTAACAGAGGTGCCCTCAATCATCCAGGGCTTGGTGTCCCTTTAGCCGAATTTAGACGGATACTCTTCGTCAGACGTCACCTTAACTGTGCATGGCTCCTGTAAGGGGAGTAGCTAAACCATTAAAAACTGAGCTAGCATGTGCAGACCTCCTCTGGCTAGTCGAGAACTCAGTGTGACTTCTCTGGAAAAATGAGTACACAGGATCCTCTCGAGAAGACTGCCTGCCAAACCCTCCATACCTCACACTTAATGAATGAGGAGAGGTTTCACCCACCCCTTCTTGCCTTCATTTATTCCAAGCGTAGACCAAGATCAAGGTCAGGCCCGATGGCAACTGGAGGTCGTGACGGGCCTCTTTGTGACTGAAACCCGACGCCTTTGGCCCCTTTTGCGCAGCTCTTTTCTTTCCCCAGTGACCATGGGCCATGACCCTATGTTTACTATCAAAGGCGCTTTCGACGTTCGTGAATAGCAAGGGGATGATCCCTGTTTCTTGAAATTGCGATGAGTGAAATGTTGAGACGGCTTAATCTGGCGCCACGCGTCCCTCTAGATCTGACGGTTCTGAAATCTCCCGACGATGCTGTGGGCCTGGGTCCTGGGCACCCCCAGCGCCTCGCGCATTGGAAATACGACGATGCTGCAACTTGAGCCTTGGAATCGTGATGGGCGAAACGACGAGGAACCTAATTGCACACCAGGTGTCTCCTGCGGGTGGATGACTGAGATTGCCCCATAATACTGCGGGCCTGACTTTGGGCGCCTTTGGCTCTTTCAGGGTTTGGGGTTTCGAGACATAGGACACCAAGGAACCTTCACCCTTCGAATTCCCGAATGCCAAAACGTCGACGCGACTAGATCTCATGCCACGCGTCCTCTGGATGGACGGCTGCTATCTTTCCCTGCACATAATATGGGCGCTATCCATTGCGCTAGCCTCGACGCAACTTCATTAACCATGATTTCCCGCCAACCATTGATATGTTCCTTCAAGTGAATCCCGATCGCTTGAAATCAGACTGCTCGCTTGCTTGATTTAAGCCTGAAATGGATTTCTTTTGTGAGCTGCGCTCGGTGCTTGTTGCGCCACTTGCAGACCTGATCGTTCTTGTGCTTCGGACGAGAAACGTTACTAACATTAGGCTCCATGGGGGATAGAGTCATCCCTGTGATGCTCTAAGGATGCATTTTGCAGTTCCAGTGCCTTGTTGTTGGGCTATGGAGTCATTTACTAAGCCGAAACAATAAAAACAAAGAACTAAAAAGGACAATATTTACAAAACACAGGAGCCACAGAAGGCTCAGACAAAACATTTTTTAAGAAAATGCCCATTTACTAGGCTGCTGAAAACTTCTTCACCCTCTAAATCCTGGAGCTGATATGTGTTATTTGAGAAAACCTCAGAGATTTTGAAGGGACCGATCCACAGGGCTTCAAATTTGTCATGCTTGCCCTTATCCTGCTTAGGAGCATCCCATTTCAGCACCAGGTCTCCTATCTGGAACCCCTCCTTCTTGGCCATCTTATCAAATTCTTGCTTAGTCATCTGCTGATGGTCCTGAAGTCTGATCATTACCTACTCTTTGGCCTGCTGGAATTCTACCAGTTAATGAATCCTTCTGATCATGTCATTGAGCTCTTCTTGATAATCCTGGAAGAATTTCGCTACGGGAATAGCTAGCTGCGAAGGGAGGAAAACTTCTTCTCCGTAAAATAACTGGAAAGGGGAGATGCCTATAGATCTCTTTGTGGTCCTCCGATCAGCCCATAGAGAGAATTTCAACTTCGAGTTCCAAGCCCTTTTGTTGTCCTCCAGTAATCTTTTGATGATCCTTATTAGGCTTTTGTTGGAGGAATCTGCTAAACCATTTCCCTGGGGATAGTATGGGGTGGAGTGAATCAGTTTGATCCCAAATTTTTCACAGAACTTGACTAATGACTCAGCCTTAAAAGAGGCTACGTTATCAGTAACAATCTTCCTTGGGCAGCCGAACCTTACGATGAGGTCTTCCAGGAATCCAATGATTACCTTGTGGGAAGCACTCCTAGCGGGGATAGCTTCAATCCACTTAGTAAATAAGTCTATTGCAATCATGATCCTTCTGTGCTGACCGTTGGAGGCAGGGTGTATTTCTCCAATAAAATCTAGGCCCCATTGCTGGAAAGGTCCCGAAACAACTACAGGCTGTAAAGGCAGAGAGCTGTTGTTTTCCTGAAAATCTTTGTCATGGGATACAGGCTCTAACTCCTCTATGGACATCAGCGAACAAGGTAGGCCAGTAGTACCCAACTCTGAGAATTTTGTGGGCTGTGGTATTCCAGGAATGGTGCCCCCCACATAGGCCACTGTGAAATTCAACCATGATCCTATCGGCCTCTTGTGGATCCATGCATTTTAAAAGCACTCCCAAGGGGTCTTTCCAGTATAAAATTTGATCGATAAGGCAGTACCTGACTGCCTTGAGCTTCAGAGCTCTTGCTTTGTTTCTTTGCAGGCCATCTAGGGGCTGCAACTCTTGCAGAAAATATATGATATCCTTATACCAAGGACATTGAGCCAACAAGGGTTCTGTTCGAGGGCCTACGTCGGACAATTGATTCTGCTGATTTTCTGATTGTTTATTGACGAAATCCACCCCCAAAGCTTTGTGATTAGCTTCAGCCAACAACCTGGCTAAGCCTTAACCCTTGATCAATCTGGTAGGCCTTATTTTCAAGTCAAATTCCAGGATCTTGGCTATCCATTTACTCCTCTTCCCATCAATGTCGGGCTGTACAAGGATGTCCTTCACAGAGGTTGAAGGAATGTATGCAGTCACCTTTGAGTGCAAGACATAGACCCTGAAAGCTTTGAGAGATTTCACTAAGGCATAGGCTTGTTTCTCCATGATTTCATACCTAACCTTTTCATCTCTTAATGCCTTGCTGAAGAAGGCGATGGGTTTCTCTTTCCCTTCCTCGTTTTTCTGCAACAAGACCACTGCTACTATATCAAAAGAAGCGAAAGAGAAGATTAGGAAATCTTTGGAATAGTCAGGACTGATCAACACATGTGCCTCAGTCAATGCCCTTTTTATTTGGACAAAAGATTCTCTGGGTTTAGCAGTCCATTTTACTTCATTTCCCTTCTTGAGAATAGATGTGATGTGTTTCACCAGCTCAGCAAAATTCGAGATGAATCTCCTCAGAAAATTAATATTCCCCAAAAAGGCCTGAACTTCCTTCTTAAACCTGGGAAGCGATAGGGTCTGAATTGCCTCCACTCTGCTAGGATAAATCCTCACTCCTTCTGCTAATACTATATGGCCTAATAGCTTTCCCTCCTCCATAGCAAACAAATATTTTTTGGGATTCAGGGAAAGGCCAAACCTCCGACACTTCGAAAAAACCTTTCTCAGGTGACAGCAGTGCTCTTCATCAGACCTGGAGAAAATTGTTATGTCATACAGATAGATCACCACAAACCTATCTTTCTCCTCGATGAAGGCTATGTCCATGGCCCGCTGAAATGTTGCTCCTACGTTCATCAGTCCAAATGGCATTTTGGCATACATGAATGTGCCCCAAGGAGTGGTGAAGGATGTTTTTTCTCTGTCTTCAGGCATGATCGATATCTGATTATAACCAGAAAAACCGTCGATCATGGAAATCCTAGATGCACCGGTTACCCTCTGCAATATGTGTTCCATGTTAGGCAGGGGATAATTGTCTTTCTTTGAGCTCCTGTTTAGGTTCCTGAAATCGACACAAACCCTGATTTCTCCACTTTTCTTCCTTATCGGAACCAAATTGGCCACCCATTCGGAATATCTCAAGGGGATGATGATCTGGGCCTCTAACAACTTCTTCACTTCTTTCTCCATGACAGGCAACAACATGGGATTTATCTGCCTTAGCTTCTGCCTGAATGGCTTAGCCCCTTCCTTCAGTGGGATCTTGTGTTCAATGATGGATGTGTCATACATCTTGAGGTCTTCATAGGTCCAAGCAAACACATTTGAAAATTCTCTCAGCAACTCAGTATATTCATCCCTCTGTTCTCTGGTCAAACTCCTTGAAAACTGACAAACTTAGGCTCCTCCGGTGTGCCAATGTTGCACTCGGCTGTATCAACATCTCCACCTGAAACCCTACCCTTTACTGCCACATCACTCCCATCGAACAATCTTTCTAAAGGAATTATTCCCCTCAGAATGTGATTGCTAGGTAGCTGAATGATCTGGTGGTTAGCAATTTTATTTAAAAACACCTCAGGGTGAGGGTCATCTTCCGTATCAGGATCCTGATCAATGTGAAACGCAGAAAATTCATCGACAAAAAATTCTTGATTTCCAGATCATCTTTGAATACCTTCCAATGCTTTACATTGTCTGGTACAGAGGGCCTATATTTTATTTCAACATCATATTTGACCATCGACGACATAGGCACCTTGAGCAAACTAGCCGAGATAGCTAAAGAATCGGCTAAAGTATTTTCCCCCCTCAAAATGAAAGAAATGTTAAAGGACAAGAAGAAACTATCAATTAGGTCCCATACCTCATTTCTGTAATTTCTAAGCCGAGGATTATTAGCACGGTAGGAATTTTTGACTTGCTGGATGATCAACTCAACATCTCCAAATATTGATATCTCTTTAATTCCCATTTCTTTTGAAGCCCTCATACCCAGAACAAGAGCTTCATACTCTGTCACATTGTTGGTGGTTTCAAATTCTAGCCTATATGACAGGGAAATGGTTTCCTGAGAAGGTGACACAAAAAACACCCCAGCACCAACACCTTCCATGGAACAGGCTCCATCAAAAAACATTTTCCAGACGGGGGTGATGGAGGGAGGAAATTGATGAGGAGTGGTGGGCTGCTTTCTTAGCTTAAGAGGAGGCTCGGGAGCATGAGTGAGTTGCAGTAGGCTAGAACCTAAATCAATGTCCAAGGCAAAAATGGGATGGTTGGTAGGATTGGCTTCATCATTGATTATATAGGCCAATTGGGCTTCTCTATATAGGCTCCTATGTTCTCCCCCAAACACTGGGATAGTATCATAGGTTAGGTCCTTCTGCAAAGTTCCCCCGAGTCTTTTTATCCAAGATATTGATAACAACATGCCGAACTTGGGGGGGACATCGACCACTACAATATCCATGACCACACTTCTCATGGGAAACTGAAACAAGGTCATGACCAGGTCTTTGATAACCCCAAGACATTGAACTTTCCTGGAGTCAAAGGAATAGAGGTCATGATAGGCTCGGGTGACTTCTAGCCCTAATTCTTCCATGACCGTTTTGGGTATGAGATTATGAGAAGCCCCCGAATCCATCAAACAGTTGTGCAGTACCTTGTCATGTATGTTCAAGGAAGTGTAGAAGGGAGGGGATGAGTCATTCCTGTCTTCTACCATAGGACCTAGAATAATTGTTGGCCTTTCATATTTCAAATTGATGGAGTCTATGGAAAGGCATGAGACCTCAGACAACAAGAGCTCAGAGAAGCATTTCTTGAACCCTTCATGTTTAATCAATTCGGTCAGGGGTACAAGGATTCTGATCTTTTGAATTTCATGCTCGAAATTAAAAGAAGATGTAAGCTTTGGGATTTCTCTTATTTCGGGAACATGACTCTAGGCTATGGGAGAGAAGGGTTGGTGCTTCTTACCTCCATGGTTGTTCACTACTTCATTAGCAGGTTTCTCTACTCTAGGGAACTGCTCAGGAACATCAAGTGCTACTGTCCTTTTCTTAGACCTTAGATCATACCTGCCTTGGCTACCGCTAACCTTGTCTCCCTTGCTCAGTTCATTTAACTGACTGTCCATGAGAGACTCCTCATATGTTGATTGAGTGAGATGAGGAAAAGGAGGAGTGTCTCCGAAGCAATGGATTTCAAGACCAAGCTCATCTGTTTCCCCTTCTTCCCCCTTGGCCACAAAATTGTTTTGAAAAGGGGCCTTAATTTTCTGATCTTCTCTGTCTCTTCCCCTCTCTCTTTGCATAGTCGGGGAGGTAATGTTGTTTGGCCTCCTGAAACCTCCTTTGTTTTCAAAATTTTGAGGGCCCTTGTATGCTTGCCTCCCCTCCACCTTCATTCTCTCCATCTCTGCAGACAGAGACTTCACCATCTTGGTCAGTTCATCCACTTGAGGGTGGGGCACCGATGGTCCAAAAGTTGAGGTTTCCGCTCTTCCCTTTCTTTTGTTTGCATCGGCCTTGTTCCTCAGTCTATCAGCTACTAATACATTGGATTCCACCTCTATGGTTGCATCTTTCATTTGAGCTAAGGAGGTGGCTCTTCTTTCTCTCAATAAAAGACAAAAATCAGGGCCAAAAGCACTAGCATAAGAAATCTTGGCTGAGACCTCTAAGGGTTTGATTTCAGCAGGAATTTTATTATACATCTTATTGAATCTCTTGGAGAAGTCAGAGATAGACTCTCCATCCATCTTCTTCAAAGACCCAAACTCTGTCATGTAATACATGAAATCCTTCCTATCTCCCCACTGCCTCAAGAAAGCGCCATCCAGGGCTTCGATCCCAGCAATAGATCTGGGGGCCAGTCCTCTAAACCATTTCCTGACCTCACCATCCAGGCTCTGGACGAAGACTCTCATCCAGACATCTTCATTTTCAATGTTCAGGTTGTCTGCATAACTGTAGAAAGCAGCCAGATGCTCTTCAACAGTTACATCCCCTTCCCAAGTGAACTTGGGCATGTATTTCAAGTAATCTCCAGTAGGGAGAGGATTCATAGGATGGGTTAGGATTAAGGGGGCATATCTGGCGGTGACTATGGTGTCCATTCTATTTAGAGGGGGATTGGCACTAGCCATAGGAATACTAGGCAGAGGAGAACTCGAAGGAGAAGGAGTTCGTGCAGGGGTTACTGGGAATGAGTCTCAAAGTGGAATGGGAAACAAAAGGGGATTTAAGGAGAAATCTAACGGGCTCAAGTTAGTAGATGCTTCTCTTTGTGTAGGAGTGGTAACAGTAACAAGAGGAGAAGTGGTAAAGATAGGAGTGGGGAAATCTTCTGTAGTCCCGGGCCTACGCCAAGGTATAGTTTCAGAGGAGATGGGAGTGACAAGGATTTCTCCCTCCAATCCCAGACCAGGAGGGGAAAACTCAGTGGGGACACTCCCGAAATTTAGGAAATAGGAAACCTCTAAAGGAGGTCTATTAAGAAACTGGGGAGGAGAAAATGGAGTTTCAACAGAAGGAGATGGTGGATTACCTGCCTCGGCGGTGGAAGCTTCTTCTTCAGGGGCCTTTCCTTTTCTGAGAACCACCTCTGGATTAGTTTCAGGTGTAGCTAGAGGCAGCTGTGGATGAGACTGCGTGTGTCTGCCTCTAAAAGCCACAATTAATACAACAGGTTCGCCACAGTGGAGTCATCACAATGGAGTCGCGAGGTGCACAGTAGCAATCTTCAAAGGCTCTGATACCTGATGCACCTTCAGAATCAGAGGCTCAATGTCATTCAATCCAGGGGAAAATATTCTACTTTGTCCCCAGCAACGACGCCAAAAATGTTGGCGATGGAAGTCACCCCTGAATTGTAGCAGCAGTAGAGCCCGATGCCCATCAGTTTATGTCACGATTTATTTAATGGGGTGATCGAATGGAAGTTAACTCAAAATGATGTGGTTCTAACTCCGAAACTAGGCCAAGCATGCATGGGAAAGTCAGGTCTTAGATAACTTCAGACAGTGAGTTGTTGTAAGGGTGAGTAGGGGGAAGACTTGTATCAGAGAGATGCAAAGGTCTGTCATAAACATATGGTTTCTAACAGACTATAGGAGAAGGCATCTAAATGCAAGATCTTCTTACATTCAAACGCAAAACACCGGAGTATGCAACAATGCAACAATAAATCCTTTATCATAACATGATTGCAATAATTCGCACGAATCAGTCGTTCACGAACTCTCTCAGCATGAGGTGAAAATTAGATGGAGTAAGAAAGACTGTCTGTCATAAAACAAGAAATCTCACATACAAATGCATAACCAGAAAGCTAGAATGTCTATTAAAACTTTACAGTCGGGAGCTTCGCTCTACCATCGATAGATTACAAAATGCAAAGACTGAGTTTATATACTCAGAGGAAATGGCCTAATAGAGGTACCCTCAGTCATCCAAGGCTTGGTGTCCCTTTAGCCGAATTTGGATGGATACTCTTCATCAGACGTCACCTTAACTGAGCATGGCTCCTGTAAGGGGAGTAGCTAAACCATTAAAAACTGAGCTAGCATGTGCAAACCTCCTCTGGCTAGTCGAGAAATCAGTGTGACTTCTTTGGAAAAATGGGTACAAAGGATCCTCTCGAGCAAACTGCTTGCCAGAACCTCCATACCTCACACTTAATGAATGAGGAGAGGTTTCACCCACCCCTTCTTGCCTTCATTTATTCCAAGCACAAACCAAGATCGAGGTCAGGCCCGATGGCAACTGGAGGTCATGACGAGCCTCTCTGTGACTGAAACCCGACGCCTTTGGCCCCTTTTGCACAAATCTTTTCTTTCCCCAGTGACCATGGGCTGTGACCCTGTGTTTACTCTCGAAGGCGCTTTCAACGTTCGCGAATAGCAAGAGGCTGATCCCTGTTTCTTGAAATTGTGATGAGCGAAATGCTAAGACGGCTTAATCTGGCACCACACATCCCTCTAGATCTGACGGTTCTGAAATCTCCCGACGATGCTGTGGGCCCGGGTCCTGGGTAGTCCCGACACCTCACGCATCAGGAATACGACGATGTTGCACCTTGAGCCTTGGAATCACGATGGGCGAAACAACGAGGAACCTAATCATGCGCCAGGTGTCTCTTGTGGGTGGACAAATGAGATTTCCCCATAATACTGTGGGCTTGACTTTGGGTGCCTTCGGTGCTTTCAGGGTTCGGGGTTTCGAGACATTGGACAACAAGGAACCTTCACCCTTCGAATTCCCAAATGCCGAAACGCCGATGTGACTAGATCTTGCACCACGCGTCCTCTGGATGGACGACTGCTATCTTTTCCTACACATAATATGGGCACTATCCATTGCGATAACCTTGGCGCAACTTCGTTAACCGTGATTTCTTGCCAACCATTGATCTGTTCCTTCGAGTGAATCCTGACCGCTTGAAATCAGACTGCTTTCTTGCTTGATTTAAGCCCAAAATGGATTTCTTTTGTGAGTTGCGCTCGACGCTCGTCGCACCACTTGCAGACCTGATCGTTCTTGTGCTTCAGATGAGAAATGTTACTAACACCCCTGAGGTATTCATCAGTCCAAAGGGTAAAACAATAAACTCGTAATGTCCATACCTCATCTTAAAGGCGGTCTTAGGCATGTCATCCTCTTTGATCTGTAGTTGGTGATACCCTGATCTCAAGTTGATCTTTGAAAACACTGTCACACCCTTCATCTAATCAAACAGATCATCAATCGTATATTGATTCTTGATCATTTCCTTTCTTAATTTATGGTAGTTAATGCAGAGTCTCCATGACCCATCCTTCTTTCGTATGGAAATAACAGGCGCACCCCACGATGACACGATTGGACATATAAGTCCCAGGTCCAACAACTCCTTCAGTTGCATTCTCAATTCTTGTAAGTATGGGGTCAACATACGATAAGGCATCCTCGCTATCGGTTTAGTCCCTGGTTTTCGGTCTATAATAAACTCCAATTCCCTCTCTGGCGACATGCCAGGTAACTCTTCTGAGAAGACATCCGAAAACTCTCTCACCACCGGAAGGTGTTCTAGACCTTCTGCTACTCCCTTCTCATTTAACGCAAGGATTGCATAAAGCTTACATCCCTTATGCATGCTCTTCTGTAGATGCAAGGAAGAGATAAACCTCAGGGAAACTCCCTGGTTTTGACCTATGCTCATGCATCTCTGTCCCTCATCATCGACCAAGCTCAATCATTTTTTCTTACAGTTGAGTATCGCGTCATGCGATTCCAAATAGTCTATACCGATAATGACGTCCTAAGATCCCAGGATTGTGACGTACAATTTGGCTCTGGGGACAAACTCTCCTAGGTTAAGGCTACAACCTGTAACCTTCCCACCAACCTTCTCTTCGGCTCCAGAAGCCATTTCTACCAAGTTAGATCATCATGTTCGATTTCCTTATCCTTAATTATTTTTAGCGTCGCCCCATAAATGAAACTCTCGATATCACTAGGATCTATGAAAATGGTAAGTGTATGATCAGCGACGGTACCTGACGTCTCAAGCATAGTTGACTGGTGCTCTTCCTGGTGGTTATCCTCACTACCAGAATACAATGGGCCTTGCCCAAAACTCCCACGATAGTGGGTTTGGCTGATCCAGATGCTCCAGTCCTCTCCTTTGGGCAGTCACACTGGCAATGTGGCTCCCCACCATCCAACATGCTTTCTTCAGTCTAGTATTCCTGGTACCCGAAGTAGAAGCTGAATTCTAACATTAAGGACCAACACAAACTTGTTGACCTTAATATTCTTGGTAATTTGGTGCGGAGCATACCAAAGAAACTCCAAAAATGGGCCTCATACTCGGACATCGTGTGGCCACCCTGTCGCAAGGCATTGAACTCGTTGAGATGACGCTCAATGAATTCCTCGGAAAATACCTCTCCTGGAACCATTCCTCGAACAGTTCCCATAACATGTCTTAGATGGCCATGTTCAAATGCGGCAGGAGCGTCTTCCACCATAGAAGAGCGCTCCCCTTCAGTTGAATACTACCATGCAGACCTTCATGCTGGAAGTATATTTGTGAGGTGCAAAGCACATCGTCATATTCCCCCACCAGGCCACGACGACTGTGCCATCCGGGGCACCAAAACACTCGAGAAATTTGACCTTCTCGAGTTTGTAGTGAATACTAATGGTACTAGTTGGGCATGCTATGGACCCTCAGGGGTACATGCACCCTCACCTCAACTCAGTACATACAGTGAATCAAGGCCTCTGACATTCCCTGAAAGGACATTGTCAGGCCATCATCGTCCATTAAAACAATTAAATCCAACTCAAGGACTTGTTCTTCTCCCTTGGGGGTTAGACTCCGAGGGTGTGGGCACCTCTGGAGGCATTGCACCTCCTTCCATGACACCATGTTGCGAACCTCTGTGGAGTCTTCTAATCGAGATCACCACATGGACACGTTAACATATTTTTTTTATTAACTCTAGGTTAATACTCAAGGGTTTACTGTAGTGGAAATCCTATTGATCCATGGTCACAGGGTTGAACCTACTCTGATACCATATGTAGCATCCCCGTCGTTATGACTAAGAAACGCAAGAAAGTGCATTTTTTTTTTTGTTTTTAGGCAAGAAGGCAATGACGACAACGACTAACCACACAACTTGATGACGAACAAAATGCACGCAGATCAGGCGACAAACAATAATGACTCAACACACTAGCATAATCAACAACTAGGTGAAAACATTCGAAATTCAAAGGCAAATAAAATCGGCTACCCACCCGACACAACCAAGACAACGCCTGCAAGCTAAGAGACGACATCAACCACCCTACCTAACAACTTCAACGACTAGTAATAGAAACCTCTATGACACACAAACCAAAGGCCTTACAACATTGCAAAACCAAGTACCAACATCATTTATAACGAACGACTCCCACATTGGGAAGCATAGACTCCGACCAAGTTATCATTCACCTCTATCCATCAGGCGTGCAATGATCCCCTCATCAGGAATTATGTTGTTGCCAGGAAATAGGTGTGGTAGTAACCCTGATGCGGCATAACAGTTCTATATAAATATCCCCAAGAAAATCCAACGTGCTAGGGGACCAATTTAACTGTCAAACATAAGAAGACTAACCCAAGCACCCAATCGACAGGTTAACAAGATGCAAGGGAAAAATGACTACTGTAACAATCATACACCACATCAAAATCCTAAATCCGCATAAGTCATACGTTCTTTACACAGATCCTTCTTTATCATTGTGAGATAACTATTTAATTTTGATTGCATTGAAAGAGAACTAGTATGCACATAACATAATCAATACTAGTACTAGCGTACTAAGGAAGGTAATGATGAAATACGCTAGTTCGGTAGTAGGAAGTATATTCTCTAATCTAAACTAGTTAATTTAATTAATTTGAATATTATTAATTTAATTGTTATTGAGTTACCAAATTTACTTTATTCCTATTCTTATAACATTTAATATAGATTCATAGTTTTTATTTAGGAGAAGGTTGGGTTCAACCTATCACTTGTGAACATTAAACTTGGATAAAAGGTAAACTTCAATCCTCCAAGCCACTCCCACTAAGTCCATAACATACCCAACAAGCGTTAGCATTTCTTAGCACATATATAATTTGTTTTATAAAATTAACAATCTAACCACATATCCCTTCTTATTATGAATGCGGTTAATAATATATACAATCAATGTATTATCAGTCGCGCAATGAACTTGCTTGTCTTATCTGATTCGGTAATGGTGGAAGTTTTATGGGAGCAATGTCGAGGTTATTCATATCTAAATATAATTAAAGTGTAATAAAATTTACAAATGACAACCTGCTAAAGTTCAAGAATGACATACTAAGGAGACCTTAATTTACAATGATCAAGGAAGCCCCAAACCGATGTAACCCCACCTAAGGTTATCTAGATAAAGTTATTATTCATCATAGTAACTAAGGTTCTATAGAATAAGGTAAGCTTCAATTTATAGAGAAAGTGAAATAATTGAGATTTGCGCTCTAAATTTTAACGAGAAAACAATCTCACCAAATGGTACGCCAGGAAGGCAACCAAGAAAACTAGAAGCACACTTTCTCTGTCTGAACAAGGTAAAAAATAAAACGTTGTATGATAAAGTCCATTGTCTGTAGTCTATATAATAAATACATGATAATGCTGTCAAAATCACTATCATGAGAATACACAACATACAAAATGTTTCCATATATAAAATCACTGCATGTAGATCGTTGGCTAACAAGCACAGAGCTTACAAATCGCTGCCATATACTACATATAAAATTGCTCTCAAAAACATTCATTTCACAGTCCCCAATACCTATACAATGTTTGTCTAACTGTAAAATGCTAAGGGAGTCTATTAATAATCAATTGATGTTTATTAAATACGATTTTGTTGTTTATTATCATTGTTTTCTATTACTTATTATAATGTTGGTGTATAAGCTATCGCTGGTAAAAATTGTTGCTGAAATCAATCGTTCTTTGGACAATAAAATTGTTACACAATACATATAAATTTATGTCAATTAGTCAACATAATTTGTTGTCAGAACTAGAACAATATGATGTGCTCTCTAATAAACAATGCAAACAATTAATTTCACTGATGTCTATCAAAACACTAAATTCGCTAATGTGTATTACACATTAATAGCTATCTAAAAATCGTTATCTTAAATGGAGATATATCCTTTTCATTCTCTGCTGGGAATTATCAAGCTACAAGCATAGACATGTAATCGCTACCACAAAATGCAGATACATAAGTCCAGATATGATAAATTAGATATAAATCACTGATGCAATATCGATGTTATATCTAACATTGTTGTGTAATTACAATAGGTAATATCGTTGTCATATCTAAAATTGTTTTGTAATTACAATAGCTATATTAATTTCGCAGTGTATAAATTTAAATCACAGAGTAATAGATGTTATTGCTGGCCCAATTATGGAATTGCAGAGAAAATAATATTGAGGTTGTTTCCAGTTATATACATGGATTCGCTACAACATTAATCATTGTCAACACAGATCTAAAAATGCACTCACACACAGTCATTTATTAGATAAAAATGCAGTTACCCCTAAAACGCAACCATTAGATAAAAAAACTATCACTAGTTAAAACACATTCACATTGTCATAAAACTCAGTCATATAGTCACACTGCGATTATAAAAAGGAATACAAAATCATAAGCGCAGTCATTCCCATAAAAATGAATTCATAGTTATAAAGGTTGTCATAATGCAATTATAAAAAGGAATTCGAACTTATAAAACACAGTCATTCAAGGTGTGAATTCAGTGCCATTAAAAGGGTAAGTTCGCTTCCATTCCATGGTTAAAATAAATGTAGACGATGACTCCAGGAAGAACAATGAAGGCAGTAGAAGATCACAACAAGAAACAATAAAACGTAGGAGTTAATCATGAACAAGGAAGCACAAGACCAATCTTTCAACCATGAATCATTCAACTCAGAGATAGTAAGGGTAGATGGCTGGGAAAAAATTATCCTCCGCTCATCATCCACACACAGAAAAGCAGGGCATTAAAATCTATAGGTATATTAACAACTGTTGAAGGAAAATCTCCCTGCTGACATGTAGATCTCCTCTTGAGAGCTAGACTCTTAACTCTTAAGACAGAAGATGCTTATCATGGACACTGACTTCCTTTTAGATCTATATAAACTAATGTGTGAGGAGGAAGGAGAAAAGAAGTACCTTTTACCGGTGTTTGTCCCTGCATGATCAGATTTGAGCTCCAATCATGAACTCCCTGTTAAAACCTATAGACAAACAAAAGTACAACCACTTCCTACTCTACTGAGATTAGCTTGAAATAGATCTATCTATTAGAGACAAATTCATGTAATATCAAACATAGATTTGAAACAAACATGCCAAGAACATTACATTAAAGAGAACAATAACGAAGAATGCTTACAACCATAGATGTGAGTGTAGCAGCTTCGTCAAGCCTTCCTCATCTGAACCCTTGCTCAAACAGTCCACACACAGAATGCTGATGCTCCAAAAGACACCTTCTTCATGAGATCATAGGTTAGATTCTTCAAAATACTTTTTTTCCCCTTTCACCATGAGAGGGCCTACTTATATAGGTTTAGAGAGGCCCAACCACTTGAGATATCTTTGGGGTAATTTGAGGATTTTCCTCCTCCAGTTATGGATTTTCCCTAAGATCATGTCTTGACCAAGGATTCGAATCCAACTTGCTTCAGATATTGAGGGGATCTTTCCCTCATTCTTCTCAACAAACCAATTTTTACCCAGAATAGGTAATGCTCCCCCAAAGGGTCATCAGAGCGCTATAACGCTCCCTAACAATGCATAGGGGGGCACCAACACTCCTAACAGTAGTAACGCTCCTCAAAAAGAGCAGACAAAGCGTTATAATTCTCCCTAAGAGTTTATAGGGGAGTGTCAGCACTCCTAACAGTGGTATAGGGGAGCGTTCTCCTCTAAAACTCAATTTTTAGTGGTTCTTTCAAATGGCAAGAGGTTCATAACCCTGTTAACCCATTCCTGTTCTTCCAAATCAAATGTTTGAGGTGTTTCAAGTGTTCTTCCGATGTTGTTATAATCATGACATAGGAATTATGGGAGTATGCTTTTTCTGACACTTGCGACACTTGTGACACTTGTAGTGAGATCGGAAGAG
>CBVK0100413571.1:0-19535 GCA_900067695.1 Picea abies
ACACTCTTTCCCTACACGACGCTCTTCCGATCTCACTCATGAAGTTCCTCACAGATCGACATTTTATCTATATCACTGTGTGAGAAGACAAGCATAAGGAGGAGCTTCAATTGTAGTACAAGCTCATAAAATAGGACCTCGAGGAGATAATTAAGGACTGGTCAGTAGACCTCCTTATCCCCGCTAATCCTACAGAGATGTCTGACCCTGAACTTGACAGCTCAGAGGCCTCTCACAAAGAACATGACTCACAAGGAAGAAGACCGGAGAAATCCAAGACTTAAGCAACGCATCAGAAAAGACTGCTTCAATATCACCTGGCTGAGGGGGTGATGACAAAGTAGAAGAGATAAATGGCAAAGAAGATGAGCAGAAGTAAGGTGAAGTAACACCGCATAGAGATGAGGCTGATCCCTTGAAGAAGAGGAAGGTTTCTCCCCTAAAACCCTCTTGCCGGAAGAAATCCAGAGCCACCTTGACTAAGATGTAGACTGTGCTCACTATCGATGACTTTGACTTCATCATCACAGCTGTAAATGACGCCTCACAGGAAATCTTGCAGAAACAAGAAGCCAAGCAGGAGGAGATGTATGACAGAATCGAGGTTGAACTCTGAGGGGTACAATAGGCCCTTTAGTCCAATCGCACAGTGTCCACTGTGCCCTTGCCGTCGGAAGAACCAGAGTTGGGAGATGATCCATCCCAACTCCACAGACTAGCTGATGCAATCGAAGCTCGTCTTCGTTGTGCACAGGAAAAAACAGAACAAGCCACCCAGGCCTTGAAGCAAGTGCAAGAAGTAGTCATAGAACAATGACGAGTTGCGGAGTAGGAGAAGGTTGCTCTCCAGACAAAGTTTGAAGAGGAGAAAGCACAAATTCAACAAGAAAAAGAACAGTTGCTTGTAGAGCAACTCAAAGTGAAAGAAGCAGTCAATAGAGCACTTCGCTCTGTGATAGGCTTAGATCCAAAGGCAGAAGACCGAGTCGAGCATCAAGTAGAGAATCTCGCGGAAGCTATCCAACAACTACAACAAAGAATAACAGACTTAGAGCTACGAACAGTGCCCGACACTCCGTAGGATGTGAGGGATCAAAGAGATAAACTGCTCGAAGTGTAGTTGAGAAAATAAAGTCCCTTTCCATGGAATGTAAACAATTAAGTCATCACAATGCCTAGACTTATGAGAGACTCATTGAGAATCCATAACTTAAGGCATTGGAGTCACATCTCTAGGAGGCGAAGCAACAAGAAGAAACAATATAGGCGCAGTTGAAGCCCCTATCAGTTGTTGAAAAAATGAAGCAATCCCAAGAACAATGCACTGCTCAATAGCAGGTCCACACCATTCAGAGAAAATTCATGGAAGTGACTCAGAGGCTCTAACCTATACAGGATGTGGCTTGCCAACTGTTCGTAGAAATCGAAGGTTGAGGAGTAGAACTAGAGCAATTCGTCACTATAGCTGAACAACGCTTAAAGGGACCTGTCAATGAAGTTGTTATCCAAGAGTTTGCTGAGTAGGAGGCCGTGGCACAACAATAAGTTGAAGTAGCTCGGGCCAATCTTGAGGTTTTTGAAGTAGAGATACACAGACCAGAGTGATTCGGGACGAGTCACAAGTGAGTGTTGGGGGCCTGTTGGCCCTCTACCAAGTTTTGAGGATCCTTGGTCATGTTTGACCTATTTTTGGGACTTCGATTGGCTGTCGAAGCCGGAGCGCAAGACGAAGCAGAAATCACAGGATCTTGACCCCTTTTTAGGGATTTTTGGGTTTTTGGGCTTATTTAACAGGTATGGGATTGTTGGCCCATGGGTTTACCCATGTTTAGGCCCAATTTTGTAATGTATAAATAAGAAGACTAGGCGATGTAAGAAGGAGTCAATGAGTTAGTCAATGGTAAGTTGTAAGTGCTTTGTGCATGTTGAGTGAGACTTTCAAGGCTAAGTGAAAGTGATTGTAAAAGGCTGTGTAAGGCTCTGTGCTCAGATCTACTCGGGGAAGGAGGATCTAGAGGAGTGCACACAGATCTATTGTCCTATGCAGAGTAGGATTTTGTGGCTTTGTGCATGTAGAAGATTGAGAGAATCTAATAGAGAAGACGAAGAGTTGGTGGACATAGCCCTAGGGTGGGGGTGAATCACGTACATCCTGTGTTGTGAATGATTTGTGCTTGACGATGCTCTCTTGTTTAAATGACTAAATGCTTAGTGCGCTGTTAGATGATGAATGAATCTAATATGGTATCTTAGTGATGAATAATGTGAATGAATGCTAGATCTGATCTATGTTAGTATGCTTGGTGCTTGAATCTATTGAATCTATGGGAATGTTACACTGATTTATTATTAGGGTTTAACTGCGTTGTAAAATAAGACTGGATATTGATGAATTGTAACTGATAAGTGCTCTGTTAAGGTGTTACAATCACAAATTTGTGTCCCAGCTAAGGTTGCAGACATTGGAGTCTTGCAACCACCCCTGCCTCTACCTCAGGTGAGACTTCATCTGCTTCACAGGTGTTGCTGAAAGGGCCGGTAGAAGCAACAAAAACATAATAAAGAGTAGCAGATGAAGTTGCAACTAAAGCAGCCGAAGAAGAGCAACGAAAAAATGATGAAGAGGCTTTAAGCAATGATGCCTCATAGATGGATACTGACCTCCTGGAAACAACAATAGAAGTTCCCAACGATCATCTCCAATTTGGTGGAATGGAGTTGGGGATTTGCATGCTACATAAGCATATAAAAGTGGTGAACTTAAAGAAGTTCAAGTTTGACAAATCCACCGGTAGAATTGTAGAACAACAGGGCATGAAAGTTCTAGTCACGGGAGGTAATCCATTATCAGTCCTCACAGAGATTATAGTAGCCAAGGATGTCAACCATGACCCACTTTCCGTAACATCTGCTGGAATTTCCTACACCACAACAATGAAGTGGAATCTCAAGAATTTGTTCCACCAAAACCAAGGGAAGGATGTTAGGATCATGGAACTAGAAGAACAAGTCAAGCATGTGAGGAAACATGAATAAAGTGTATATTAAGAACATCTAGATCGCCTTAATTTGAGAAGGTTTAGATGACATAAAAATATGGGTCAACAAGAATCCATATGCTCCAACCGAGATTCCCTACCCGTTAGAGGTAGAAAGAAGAGTTTATTACATTTTTCTTGATCGATGCCAATAGGTCGGGAAGAGAGCAGAAAAGGAAATGACAAGCTCACTCACTATGTGTCTGCAACTTCACAAAGCTACACAAGTATTAACACATAATATTTTCCTTCCCCCCATCGAGGAACTTGGGAAAACCATTTCAATGGATCAGTTCTTCGACAAAATCCAACAACACATAAACTAGAGACGGTATAAAGATGAAGCGGCTATGAAGGTAACAATCGGGTTGATGGAGGAACACCTCGTACGACCAAACAAAGTTCAAATGATGATCCAGGAAATCATGGCCACCCTAGAGAGAGACATGAAGACTCTCATGGGAAACTCAACTTCCCACGAAACTGCCCTTAAGGAACTTTTATACCGCATGATCATATCTCTCAACGACTAGTACGGGGTTTGGGCAACCTACGTCAAAGACAAGGGTACATGTAGAAGATGAAATAGCAAATTTAAATTTGCTAACAACTATATTCTATTATGTCTTTCTCCAACTGTCATCAACTTCATCCTCATTCTTACACATGTCAATAGCCATTGAGGGGGAAGCCAAAAGGTTTGTGTAACTGCTTCTTGTGGAATTCAAGAAGACATTTACAACATTTAGTAGAATTTCTATAAATAAAGGAAGATGCCCATTTTGAAAGAGTTCTTCAAGCACTATACATTCACTAACTATTTTAGTAAAACTACCGTGTTAACTAAAATTGAGAATCCCTCAGGGCCAATTTTGTCGGAGAGAAGAATTATTATAAATGGTAGTTGCTGCAAACTATTTTTAGCTAACTGTGTATTGTTTAGATGTGTTGTAAGATGTCTTTTTTCCTATAGATTGCTCTTATGCAAATTGAATTATTATTGCAGCTTTGCTTATTCTTTCTTATATTTTGGCTTGAGATTATGAGTTTCTTATGTATGTGACAGCATGATTTAGACTAATCTAGTTATGTGTTTTCATGCATGTGTTGTCTAACCTTGTTGCTTCATAACAACTATCTGAGTGAAGTTTTTTTTTTTTTTGTAAGTTATAGAGCTTTAATCTATTACCGTACAACTAAAAATACAATCAAGAGAGCTTCAAAGTATCAGGGTGGCTGAAGAGAAGCAAGCCCCCATTCAAGTCCAAAACTGGAATATACTATCAACATCAAGCCTTCCCATGTAAGGGAATCTAGACACTCAAAAACTACATTTAAAATCCTGCCCATAAGTAAGAAACTAGGTATACAATGGCCAAAATGATACATGAAAATGGACTTCCTAACATCTACTGTAAAAAATATTCTAGCTAAGATGTCTTCCAAATGGCTACTAATGAAAACCAAAAACATAAAATAAGAAAATAGGCGAATCGAAGATTACTTGAGAGGGCGACTAGAGGCCACATCCTCTATTTTTCCTTTTTAATTGGATAGGAATAGGTTCCTACATTGGAGGAGTTGTCCTTGCATTCCTTGGTAGGTAGACCAACAAGATTTTAGAATGAAGAAGGGCCTTCCAGGTCTTGGTGCTCAACGCGCTTCCTTTTGTAAACACTAGTATTCCCAATTCCAACCATAACTTGAGCTTCATGGGGAGCCTTTCCTTGCTACGGGTCTTGGTGATTTTGGGGCTCAAGAGCAAGAGAAGGGCCCTCCAAAGAAGAGGTATGAGTAAAAGGAGAATAGGTTGGAGAGGATTTACTCTCCAGTGGGATGCCTGGAGAACACAGTAAAACTTGGGCAATCATGTTCTTCACAGACCAATAATGCTTCCTGTGAGTCCAATCCCGTTGTCTAGCTAACTGTTGTACCATAATTTATTCTTCCCAATCATCCAAAATGTCCCTTAGATGCCTGGGAACTGATCTATCATAACCTTTTGTCGTTGTGCCTTTGAGGCCAGAATGACCAGAGTGACCACAAACACCTCTGCCACACCGGGGGGGGGGTAGCACACAATATTCTGGGCATAGTCACTTCAGGAGGTGGATAATCATAGCTCCTCTCTTGAATACATAGTCTCGTAGGGAGAGTAAAGACACCTCAATTTGGGCTTAACAGTAAAATAACAACACACAAAGCCTAGAGACGTAAATCACCCAGAGGAATTAACCTCACAAAGATGTCGAATAGGAGCACAATAACGAGTCTAGACAGAGTAAATCCAACACAAGAAACTTCCAAAGTGAGAATGACTGTTTCCATCCACCATAGGTGCCCATATCCAACAAAAAATCAACATGATTTCCATTGTACAAATAGTAAACATGAGTAGATGTCGAAGAGTCAGGGAATTGAATGGACTCAACCTCAAATTATGCAGGGATTTAATTCGCATGAGGTGTGACTGGAGGGGGATATACATGGTGTGGCACTGTCTCCCTCATCCTAGCTCCCATGCATGCACCTAGGCATCCTCTATCACCCGCATTCGGGGCTTGGGAATCTTGAAGAGCCAGAGTAGTACAATATTTCTTGAGATTTGTATGAGAAAGCAAAGCAAAATCCAGATCTTGATGAGGACAATTTCTTGATACTCCTTCATTTGCTAGTCGATCTGCTATGGTGCTATCTTTCCACTTGAAATGTTGGAGAGTGATTTCCCCAGAGAGAGTTAATAGTTTTTCCAGTTGAGATAAACCATATTTGAGTCTCCAACTTCGTGAAAGTTTTCTTATTTGAGAACCACATTGAATTTTATAGGCTAGAGAGATGATCAACTGGGAGTCTCCTTGAACTATAAGGGGATAGAGAGCCCATTTCTTGGCTATCTGAAGACCATGGACGAGAGAATCCTACTCTGTGGAATTTTTGCTGTCGAGGCCATGAGCACCAAAAAATATTTAGATGATAGGTCCAAAGGTGTTCCTGAAGACTCCTCCATATCCTGCTGTCATGAGGTTTCCTTTTGAGGCTCCATAAAAAATGAGTTTAAAGAAGCTTGTGGGTGGCCGACTCCATTTATCCAGACTTGTTGGGGGACTCTGTTTTGGAGAGAATTGATTTTTTTTCATTGGGGATGCTATGCTACAATTTTGTAGGATGATGGTCTCTGTTTGGTTGGCTTTGTAATCCATCTCCATCCACAAATGGAGAAATAGAGTTTCAAGAATATGTTTTTTGTAGGTGGCCTAAATGATATCCTCAGAGTTACAACGTTCCTCAAATATTTCTTGATTGCGCTTCTTTAAGACTTCCCAAACTATAAATCCTAGGATCAATTTCCACATGCGATTGAGAATGATATTTTGAAAGGGTTTGTCATTCCAATTTTTGAAAGTTTGGACCACATCTCCATGAGCTCTGTCCGTTCTTTTGTATAAGAGTGCCATTTTGTCCCAAATAATGCTAGTGAGAGGGAATGTGTCCAGGAGGTGATCGATGGTCCTATCTTGATTATGACACATAACGCATCGATAAGGGCCATAATGCCCATGTTTGATGATGTTATCCCATGTGAGGAAACAACAATGGATGAATAGCCATAGGAAATCAATTTTGGCCATGATTTCATATCCCATATTTTAGTCCAAATGGGATCCTATTGCTCGACCAATACCTGAGATGAAAAGTGATAAGCTTCCTTGATAGTGAAGGAAATGTTAGGTTTATATCCCCATCTTAGTATGTTTGGGCTCTGTTGGCAGCGAATTTTTCACTTTTGTAGCTCCCCCTAGAATTCGTCTATTGACTTGTCTTACAGTGCTATCTTCCAGTCCCTTGGATGCTTCCATGAATGAAAACTCTGTTGATTATCCTCTAACCAATATTCTTTGACTGATAAGCACCCAGAAGATTGAATGGAGGCCTACAAAAGAGGGAGATGATGAAGGCAGGCTAAGCATGGCAGCTATTGCCAAGAATCCATCCAGAAGTGAGCAGAAGCTCCATTGAGGATTTCCTAGAAACTGTGTTGTTGGATCATATCTATTTGAATATTTGTTTCATTCCAAATGAGGGAGCTAGGGATTACCAGGTTGTAGTGACTGAACTCCCGCGGGTCCCAGTCGGGGGCATATTTTTTATTCCAAAGTTGAGCCCATGGATTTGAATTTTTGGTTACCCAATTCCACTAAGTTTTGACAATAAGAATTTCATCACTTTTGGCCGGATCATGAAGACCAAGGTCGCTTGCCGATTTAGGAAAGCAAACTTTGTCCCATTTGACAAGAGGCCATTTAAAGTGGTTCTTTCCGCCTCCCCAGAGGAAAGTGCGTTAGATGGTTCTTATAGCTTTGAGGACCCATTTAGGTGCAACAAGAATAGAGAAGAGGCAGAGGGGCATGGATTGTAAAACAAATTTGATGAGAATGATGCACCCAACTAGGTTGAGAGATCGAAAATTCCATGAAATAATTTTTTGTTCCATCTTGTCAAGGATCTCTCTCCATGTGAAGTGATTGATGGCTGAATCAATTAGGGGTGCTCTGAGATATTTGGTAGGAAGGGAGGAGATGGAGAATCCAAGAATCCTAGAAATGTTAATTTGAGTAATGGTAGGTGTATTGAAAAAGTATATATGGGATTTATATAGATTGATAGTGGTTCCTGAGGCCTCAAAAAAGGTGCTTAAGATACGATGGAAATCACATGATTCTTGTATGGATGGATGATCCATTAGGAGATTGTCATTGACAAATTATTGATGAGACAAGGGGGAGCTGTCATGTAAGACCAGACCTTATATGGTGCCATAGGAACAAGTAGATTTGAGCATTCATTCTACACCTTCTACTATGAGAATAAATAGGAAGGGGGAGAGGGGGTCGCCTTGTCGGATTCCTCTAGAAGGGGAAAAAGTGGCAGAGGGGGATCCGTTGACCAAGATATAAAAGAAAGTGGAGGATAGGAGAAACAAAATCCATTTAGTCCAAGAAGGGATAAAACCAAAGGCTAAAGGGACTTTCTCAATGTAATACTGACTTAACTTATCAAAATCTTTAGAGAGATCTAGCTTAAGAAGCATGTCAGGTTTTTTGGTGGATTTTAAAGAGTGGATAACTTCATGGGAAAGAATGATGTCATCCAAGATTTTTATGTCTTCTACATAGCCAGTTTTGTATGCAGATATGAGGATAGGAAGGAGAGGCTAGAGGCGATAACATTTTCCTCCTTCAGAATGAGTGTGAGGAACGTGGCATTGGGAGCAGGTACCACCCACTATTTGCTGCGTGATTCCTCTACCATTTCCCAGATCTCCACCTTCATAAAGTCCTAGCAATGATGAAAAAAGTTGATGGTGAATCCATCTGGACATAGAGCCTTTCCTTCAACCATTTGATTGAAGCAACTTCAACTTCTTGTAGAGTGATTGGTCACATCAAGGTTTCATTGTGCTTTTTGGTTATGAGAGAAGTGATGTGATTAACGACCTGATTTATGGCTACATATCTATTGAGATTGTTCTGAGTTAGAAGGTATTTATAGAAGTTGACGAGTTCCCGCTCAATATCCTTATGCATTTTAACTCTCGTGCCATCAGTTTTTTTGAGGGCATTTATTCTATTGTGCATTCTATGCTGGATGGTGGAGCGATGAAAGAAAGTTGTATTGCGCTCTCCATATTTTAACCAAGTAATCATGGATTTATACTTCCACAGAGTCTCCTCTTGCTGGAAGTGGTCATCAATTTGTGATTAGATCTCTACTTCCTTTTTGATTCGCTCCTTCGTGTGGCCTTCTGTGATCAGTTGTTGCTGGGGCAGTTCCATTTCTTGGTCCAAGGTGGTTTTAGCTGTGAAAATGTTTCCAAATGTATGCTTATTCCATTTCTTCATATTTTGCTTCAGATACTTGATCTTTTGTTGCAATACAAACATCTTGGAGGTCGCTATGATCTGAGTGTTGGTCCACCAAACTTTTACTGGTTCCTGGAAATCCAGATGTGTGAGCCAAAATTTCTCAAATATGAAGGGTCTACGAGAGGAAGTTCCTTCTTTTTTCCATAGTAGGAAGATAGGCCAGTGGTCAGAGCCTATCAAGGGGATAATAATGGTCATCAAATCCTCTCCATATGTAGCTATATCATTAGAGATGAGGAAGTGATCTAACCTTGAAGCAATTTGGTTCAATCCTCCATGCCTATTGTTCCAAGTGAAAATGTTGTTGGTTGTTCCTAAATCACCCAACTCATTGTTTTCTATGAAATATTTAAAAATGATGTCCTCGTGAGTTAAGTATTTACGCCCCCTCTTCTTCTCACGGAGATAAGTGATTAGGTTGAAGTTACCTGCAAGGATCCGGAGATATCGAGGGAGAGAGTGCTTCTACCACTCAACAAATTCTAGCATTTTGATTTTGTGCTTTGGAGATTGAGGCCCATAGACATTTGTGATATGGCCATGAATACTAGTACCTGATAGGTGAAAATATGATGAAATGGAATTCTTAGTGGAAAAAAATCATTAAGAGTTACCTCATGAGGATTATAGATGTTTGCCAGGCCTCTTGAGGCACCACTTACATGCATTCCTGTCGCCATAAT
Source organism: Picea abies (assembly GCA_900067695.1). Lineage (NCBI taxonomy): Eukaryota > Viridiplantae > Streptophyta > Pinopsida > Pinales > Pinaceae > Picea > Picea abies. Next base: position 9,646 of record CBVK0100413571.1, read on the forward strand.
ACCTTTCCAGAGATGAGCCATAATAGTCTCTAGATTACTACTGCTGCACTTTGTTTGGTAGGTCCATTGATGCCCCTTACATTCCAATAGATGACTTTCATTGAGAACTGGGAGTATTGGCAAGAAATAATTCCATTAGCTGGGCATATTGCCCTAATTTGACTAGCCTAGTGCCCAGAGTATTAAGGTGCTGCAAATCTATTTTTCTACCTCTTTTTTTGGGGTCCCTTTGAGATTGTTTTGGTTCTTTTTGTGAGATGTTTTGAATGCCTAGTTTTGATCTTACTATGGCTATGGATAATACATATTTGAGTAGCTGTATTTGTTTGGGGGGGATTGTTTGAAAGGATCGACACCGACATGCTTCTTCCATCCCAAGGGGGTCAAGGTATCCTATATCTAGGTTTCTCATATCCTCATCCATTACTACATCAAAGTCTGGGTTTGAGGTAGTTGGTAAAACTTTTTGGGAGGCTGGGGCTGTGGAGGTAGAATGAACTTGAGGTTTTTTGTTTTGCATGCTTTGATTAGGGTCTCTATTTTGTTATGGATTTGGTTCTTGATGATACCTTTTGGGTGCTGGTAGGTCCTCTACATTTGGGGTTTCTAGTTCCTCTGGTTGATAAACTAGAACATAAAAGTTGTTGCTTGTTGTAGGAGCTCTTGTCTTGCTAACAATTGGATTATTGCGATTCGAGTGTCACCTATTTGTTACTTTTCTAAATCCCTCTTCAACTATGGTCTCTGACTGCTTAGGATCCAAAATAGGCTTGTTATATGGACAATATCTGTAAATGTTCCCATGTTCATGGAATTTCCGACACCGAAAGGGAACATGCTCATAATACACTAGTTGGATCCACTCCAGATCTTCATGTACCCGATAAACAGAGTCCGACAGTGCCCTTTCTATGTGCATGTAGACATAGATCCTTGCATATGATGTGTATTTGTTGCTTCTTGTTTGATCTACAATTTTAACAAAGTCTCCCATAGAATTACCTATATCCCGAAGAGTTTCCTCATCCCAGTAGTCCTGTGGGAGAGAGTATCGATGGATCCACACTAGAGACCATTTGAAATCCTCCTTATCTGGGTTGAAAATTTTGATCTAGTTACGAAGGAATAAGCTTGCAGAGTTAAATAAATATGGGCCTCCATCCATGACTCTGTCTTTGTCTTCAGTCCTTGAGAAGATGACAATGAAAAAACCTTTAGATCCAAGCTAGAGATCAAAGTGGGTTTTCGACTTCCATTTGGCTGAAATCCAACCTACGAGGGCCTTTTTAGTTGGCGAAAGCCCAATGAATTTGCAAATCAGGGCATGATATTTCATAAATTTGATCTTGGCATCGATTCTTGTGGGGGGCAGTTCTATGCACAGTCGATTTTCCATCCTTGATATGCATGTGCTTGTTTTCTTGTATTTTTCTGGATTCAATTTTCCCTGTGGGGTATGCGATCCTTCTTCTATCTCCATCCTACTCAATGACGGGTTGTCAATCACACCATTATTGTTTCTTCCCATTTGATTCTGGTTCACAGTCACTATAGAAGGGTCCTTAAGGGATGGGAGTGGCCTCCTGCTCCCCCCTCGAGGTGTGACATGGATCTGCCAAGAGTAGAGCTGCTATCAATGATGGAGGTCATAGTGTAGAGATGAATTTCTTGAGGGAGTCGAGCATGAAAATGAGAAGTGTGATCGAAGGGTTCAACAAAATATGCAGAGATCTCCCATCCATATTTTTCCCATAGCTATCCAAGTGAAGTTATTTGCAGGGATTAGTTTCAATTTCAGCCACTCATTTGGTTACTATAGATTTCTCCTAGTTAGGATAAGATAAATTATATTTATTTATGTATTTAATTAGATTTCATTTTCATTCTCATTTGCATTCAAAAACCATCCAATCACCCCTCATACCAGTAATGACATCCGTGCCAGAATCCATATGGGTCTCCTAAACCAAATGGTGCATAGTCTAATTGGGACCATGTATTGGGGAGTACCCCTTACTATTGAAGGGGAAATTCACCTCATCAACAACATTGTCACTAGAAGGAGGGCCTAATTTTGTATGGCTAGCATAAACCCACAACAAATGGTCGACCAATCCTATAAAATATTCTTGTTTATAAATGTTTCCCTCATATCCCTTCCATACAAGACATTACCTTTGAAGATTCAAATATTGCATTTGAAAGTGTTACTGGAAACCTTGAAAATCAGTCAGAAGCTTGGTATCCCCCCTAACGATGAGTTTTCTGAAACTCGTCGTATCACACTTTTGCATGCATAGTTACTTGGACAACTACCAACAACTTCAACACTCTCTAGGAGGAGAGCTACTCTCATAAGGCGACCCGAGAATCAAAACAACGTTATTGTTGACTCCATAGAAGACTTGATCAAAACTACTTCGCAGGCCATACTTGTACCTTTAGATCATATTCCTCCAATGTCTCCAGGTCCTACTCTTCCCGATTCAGAAAATAATTTTGATAATGAACATTCAAGGTCCGATTATGATGATAATATGGGTGAAAATTGAAATAGAAGACAATTTCTCCCACCATGGATGTCGCAAGGTGCTTTGAACTGAGCTGAAACTTTGCATGATTTTCCCAAATGTCTCGAGAGACTTCTCCCGAAATTCAATATGGACAAAGCTAGCTTACTTGAAGATCATGTAAAAAATTTCTTTGTAGTCACTTGTCTCCTTGATGTCCTTTACGAAGATGTGGTTTGTAGACTCTTTCCCTACACCTTTGAGAACAAGGCTTCCACATGGTATTTCAACCTACCAACTGGATCTATAACTAGCCGAGATGACATTGAAAAAACCTTCATTGGAAAATTTGGGGAAGAGAAAACCCCCACAACTTTATTCAAGGAATTAATGGCCCTAAAGATGGAAAATAAAGAAAAAGTAAAGGATTTCAATCGATGCTTCACTACATTCCTCAACAAATTCACTGTTTCTGCTCTAAGACTTTTACGACTAGTTTTATGATAAGGTAGTTCTTTCAGATTCATCGCATCAATTTTTAATTCAACATTTCAGACCAAACCAATGTGGTCCATCATCAGGAAGAGTTTTTAACATATGAAGGAAATCTGATAGATCCAGTGTAAGTATATGAATTTTTTTTTAGTAAAGAGACGACTTATTAAAAATATAAAACCTAAAAATATATTACTAATTAATTTCTAGAATCTATCCTTGTGGTTAGTGTTGGGATCCAATTCTGACTAATTTTCCAGCCATCATCTCTATTTATATTGTTAGGTTGTTTTTCAATTTCGATGGCTTCCCTAAATTTCCTATTGTGATAGTGATCTATCTTGGCAAGAATTTTTGCCTCTTCAATACAAACATGATGTTTAGTTTTATTCGAATGTTTTTCCAATGCTGAGGGACTAGTGCGATTGTGCTTGATATCAACGACATGTTCTTGAATCCTAATTCTAAAGGAACAACCTGTTTCTCCTATGTATTGTTTACCACATGAGCACAGGATCATATAGACACCCTTCTGTTCAATGGGATCAGTAGGATCTTTGACCGACCTAAGGGAATTCCTAATAGTGTTTATGGTTTTGAAAGTTACCCCAATATTTTTCTTCTTCAGAATCCTAGCAAGCTTGTTTGTTGTCCCTTGTATGTAAGGTAAGAAAACCTTGGACACATCATTATTTGTTTGTTCCTTATTTCTAGGTCTTTTAGTGGCATTCTGAAAGGATTTAATCACCTGATGTTTTTTATAGCCATTATCCTTGAAAACATTGAGGAGATGGTTTTTCTCTTCATCGAGGTGTTCAACATCAAATATTCTGAAGGCCCTGGTAGCTAGGGTGTTGAGAACCCCTAATTTTTGGGTAGGGTGATGATGGGAATCAACGTGAAGGTACTGTTCAAGGTGAGTTTTATTCCTATAAAATTGGTTCGCTAAGGATCCATCAGGTCTTTTTGTGAATCTAAAATCTAGAAATGGAATACTACCTTTATCTTCATCCTCCATAGTGAATTTGAAGTGACCATATTTTTTATTGAGGTGATTCACAAATTCATTTAATTTATCACAACCACGGGGCCAAACGAAAAAAGTATCATCAACAAACCTATTTCGATATTTGGGTTGGAAGGGTGAGGAAATGAGGGATTTTCTTTCCAAATCCTCCATGAATAAATTAGCTATGATGGGGGAGAGGGGGAATCCCATAGTAACCCCACAGGTTTGTTCATATACGTCACCCTAGAAACTAAAAAATGTGGATTTCAAACAAATTTCAACTAACTTAGCAGTACCTTGGTCAGTGATGTTCTTGATGACCTCCATAGCTCCTTCAATGGGAATTTTAGTAAAGAGAGAAACAACATCAAAACTTATGAGGGTGTCATCCTTGTCCAATTTGATGTCTTCGATCTTGTTTACAAAGAAGGTGGAATCTTTAACAAAAGATCTAGTATTCTCGAATGTTCTGCCAAAGCATAATCACACTCGTTCCTCAACTTTGGCATAACATTAAGACAAAACTAAACAACACATTTGTATTGAAGAGGCCAAAATTCCTTCCAAGATAGGTCACTATCACAATAGGAAATTTAGGGAAGCCATTGAAATTGAAAAACAACCTAACAATCTAAACAGAGATGATGGCTGGAGAATTAGTCAGAATTGGATTCGAACACTAACCACAAGGATAGATTCTAGAAATTAATTAGTAATATATTTTTAGGTTTTATATTTTTAATAAGTCGACTCTTTCCTAATTTTTTTTTTCATATATTTACACTTGATCTATCATATTTCCTTCATATCTTAAAAAATCTTCCTGATGATGGACCACATTGGTTTGGTCTGAAACGTTGAGTTAAAAACTGATGCGATAAATCCGAAAGAACAACCTTATCAAATTTGCTGTTAAAACTACTCCTTTGGAATCCTTAGCTGTCGAATATTATACTTCAATGTTACTCCCCTCTATAGGAAAGTTTGTCAAACAACTTGGCAAGGTTTCCTTAGCCCATAATTTCAATTAAGCTAAAGCTATTGAGAAAGAACTAATTTCTTTAGAAAACTACCCTGCATTTGAAGAAATTGAATCGACTGGGAAGAAACCCTTACTCTTGACTAAACCACTTGAGAAAGAACCCAAGGACCTAGAAAACATGGTTAATCTGGTTAAGAAGATTTCAAACAAAGTAGTATAGCTTAAGAAGAATGCCGGGGAAGGGCCGTCAAATCCTAGACGTTTCTATCCGTTCTTTAGGAGAAATGACAACCCGCCGAAGTCTCTAGGAGTCCCACCTCTCACTTTAAATCTAGATGAATTTGGCATGGAAACTTTCTATTCATATCATAAGGATAATCATTCTGAGAAAACATGTCCTCAATGGGTCAACTCTATGACCTTGGTCATTTACCAGTTGTTAGATCAACAAGAAATCAATGATGACCAGACCAAGGAAGCTGAAAAAGAAGAAACCGTCAAGGAAACCGCTCAAGAATCTGTCATGTTCCTATGGGATTGGTGTATAGATTTAGAAAAGGATCATATTGAAGAGGTTTCCATAGGGGACACACAAATAATAAAAGTTCCCCCCCGAGATTACAACTTACACAGAAAAGGTGTTGTTCCCAACACTCCTCTCCCCTCGAAAACCATCACTACTCTTAGAATAATAAATCCTCTATCTCCTACTCAAAAGACAAACACCCCTACAAAAATTAACAAAAAAAACTAAGTACTTGAAACGTAGCAACAAACGGTAATAAAACGAACACTCCATTACCAAGCAATAAACCTAGTTCCTTAAAAGAAAGCAAAACAATACGTAAACCTGGAACTCATGCTTTGGATTATAATGTTATCGAAGATATGAATAAAATCAAAGTTAGTATCTCTTTGTATGATAACTATGCACTTCCCCAACAAGGTGATCTGATTCTTGACACTTTTAACCCTAATGACCCTCAGAAGAAGACCATTGTTGCAACCAACAACAAAGTAAAGCTGGAATTAAGTCCACTACAAATGCAACCATTATAGGTTCGCATTCAAGGTCCTAGGTACCACCCTTGATTACATCCAATTTTTTTAACTTCAATGTACATAAATACTTAGTGGACTTTGGTGCTTCATCGAATATCATGTTATACTTGGTCTGCCAAAAAATCAATGCTATCCTGCAAATGAGTACTACTAGAATCATACAATTAGATAGATTAGATGTTAAAGTATGAGGTGAACTTATAGATGTTATGATTAGGCTGGAGTCTGATCCTAGAGTCCATCAGATCATAGATATCATTGTTGTTGACATTCCAGAAAGCTATGGTTTACTGTTGAGCAGGGATGGTTTGCAAAACTTCAAGGTTATTTCTCTATGGATTGGTCCCACTTGTGGCTTGATTTGGATTTTATGAGCAGAAGGAAATGACTACATATTATTAATAGGTGCTTAACACAAAATAATAGAGATACAATAAAACTGGTTTTCTATTCAATAAGAAAATAAGTTGAAACTGTAAAATGCAGCAGAAACAAGCTTGCTGGAATGGTGGCGACTTATCTATGAGAAGAGATGTGACGGCTGCGCTCATTCGTAAGAAGATGATTACAATGAGACTATGAAGGCCTTTTTACAATAAAAAGGAATTCCAAAAACCCTAGACATCCAAAAACCTAACCCTAGGAGATGAAGCGCCAAAAGTGACGTGGGCCCCGTCTGGGTAAGTTAGTACATCAACTTCTCGGGGTCGTAACTTTTGCACACGATCTCCGTTTTAGGAATATGATAGCCCGTTGGAAAGGTATTGTCGTGGAGATTAATTTTGGGGGATCAATAATGCTTTCAAATATAGTTGAGAATCTTGATCCTGAAAAACCTTCATTTAGGCCCCCCAGAAGTTAAAACTGCTAAAAATAGTAAATTGCCAAAATTGTCAGAAAACTGTTTTGAGGCAGTTGGAAAAGGTGGGTGGCCACTGATATCCACCTAGATCAATAATACCTCCTTAGGAAGCAATGGTATCCATTTCATTGAGTTCCCCCATCAGATGAGGAAATTTATGTTGAATTTGGCCCTGGGTGAGCCACTTGCCTTGGTGTAGGAGCTGCCTGCTTTGACGACTCGATAAAGCTGGATCCTTTGTTGTCGAGTGCCCTTGATCTATGTGTACACAATCTGATTGCTAGATTCCTATTGTATGCAGTTGGGGTTGAGCTCTGTTGGTGTTAGCTGTTCTGCTACGTCTAAGGTGTCCAATAATGGTGGGAAATAAGGGAGAAGGAGATCCACATTGAACACTGGGTGTAGACCAAGGAAAGGAGGAATGTTGAGCTCAAAATAATTATCCCCCGCAGCCTTAGTGATGGTAAACTGCCCATAATGGAATGGGCGAAGCTTTCGATGGGGTCCTGTAAGGCATTCTTTCTGCAAGTGCAACCAAACTTTGTCACCCACCTGAAACTTATGTGGCACCTGATGTTGATCACAGCGCTGCTTGTACTTGTCATTGGACTTCTGTAGGATATCCTGAACCTGTTGGAGGATGTGCTGGATCTGCTCAATGAAACAGGTGGCTTTGTCAGCTTAAGTTGGGGCAGGAGATGAGTCGATCGAGGTGACCGCAAGGGGAAGTGCAACATCTATGGGAGCCAATGGTTGGAATCCCAACCCCACCTGAAAGGGGCTGTGGCCAGTTGAGCTATGTAGGGCTCGATTGTAGCTATGTTGGACGTAAGGATGGATTTCATCCCATGTGTGAGGGTGCTTTGAATTATACATGGGAAGGATATGCACAATCATTCGATTTACGACCTCGGTTTGGCCATCTGTCTGGGGGTGGAAGGCCATGGATTTGGTGAGCTTGGTGTCCAGCAGTGACCAGAGGCTCAACCAGAATGTGCTAAGAAATCGATTGTCCCGATCTGAGACAATGATTTGTGGGATTCCAAAATGTACCCAGACTCGTTCAAAGAAGAGCTTGGCAGTGGCCTCTGCTGTGATGTTCTTCTTGTAGGCAACCAGAATCACCATCTTAGAAAAATGCTCAACAACCACAAAAACATAGTCATTTCCCTGCTTGGTGGATGGGAGGCCTAACATGTAGTCCATTGAGATCGATTCCCATGGCCCGTCAGGAGTAGGAAGAGGGGTGTACATGCCCTGTTTCTTAGTGGTTAGTTTGACAATAGCACAGACAGTGCAGGACCTGATATACTTGCTGACCTCCTATCGAAGTTTCAGCTAGTAGAAATGTTTCTGTAGCATTGCCATTGGCTTTTCAATGCCAAAGTGTCCTGCCACCCAACTATAGTGGGCTTCCTAGATCAGCTTCGCTCGCTTGCTTGATGGAACACAGATATGGCCTAGATGATGCAACAACCCATCCTGAAGATGGAAATTATTGACAACTACATTTGCACCCAACATTTGGTAGGTGGTGGAAAAGTCCAGGTTTGTTTCATAGAGTTGGGGCCATCCAAAGGTCTCATGGCCGCAGGAGTCTAGCACCGTGGTGAGTGCCACGACTGGCAATTTTCTTAGGCAATCAACGATGCGATTGATGCTTCCTATTTTATACTTGATGTTGAGGTGGAATTGCTGCAAGTATGTGGACCACTTTTGATGGCGATCATTCTGCAATTTTCCTTGTGTCTGCATGAACTGGAGTGGCTTATGATCAGTGTGGATGACTGTCTCCTTCCCAAGAATGTAATGTCTCCACTAACAATAGGCTTTTAGAATGGAGTACATTTCTTTATCGTAAGTAGGGTACTTATAGAAAACATATGATAGTGTCTCACTATGATAGGCCACAGGGTGGCCGTGCTGAGTGAGAATGATGCCCACCGTATAGTCTGAAGCATCTGTCTCGATCTCAAAGGGATGTTGCAGGTCTGGTAGTGAAAGTACTGGGGCTGAGAAAAAGTGCTGCTTCAAATCGCCGAATGCTTGTTGTTGGTACCGAACCCACGCAAATTTCACCTTACCACCACCCCTGGTTATTTGGTTGAGGGCCCATGCAATATGGGATAATCCCAACACGAACCTGCAGTAGAAATTGGCAAGGTCCAAAAAGCTTCGAAGCTCAGTGAGTGTGGTTGGGGCTGGACAGTCACAAATGACTTGGATCTTGGATGGATCCACATGTACGCCATTCTGATCAATTATGTATCCCAGGTAATGGACCCTGTCGATGCCGAAGGAACATTTTTCCAAGTTGGCATATAGCTTGTGTTGCCGCTGGGTGTGCAGAATCTGCTAAATATGCTGCAAGTGTTCGGCCCAAGTCTTGCTATAAATGAGAATGTTATCCAGATACACCACTACAAAATTATTGGCAAACGGTCACAGGATATCATCCATCATCCTCATGAAAGTGGCTGGAGAATTTGTCAAACCAAAGGGTAAGACCAACCATTAAAACAGGCCTTCCTTTAACTTGAAGGCAGTTTTCCATACATATGTCTGTTCTATCGAGACCTGGTGGTAACCAGACTTCAGATCAATCTTACTGAAGTATTTGGAACCCATGAGTTGATCAAGGAGGTCGTTGATTCGGGGAGTCGGGTACCGGTTTCTGACTATGATTTTATTCAGAGCTCGATAATCAATGTAGAGTCAGCAGGTTCCATCTTTCTTCTGTACCAACACGATTGAGATCTCACAAGGTGATGAGATCGGACGGATGTGCCCCTATTGGAGTAGTTCTTGGATCTGTCGCTTGATCTCTTCATTCTCTAACAGAGAGCGACGATAGATTGGACCATTGGAAAGCAATGTGTTGGGGGTCAGATCGATGGGGTGCTTGACCTGGCAGTGTAGAGGTACTCCGGTAGTTGAGGAGAAGATATCTGAGTATTCTTCCACGACCTT